>JAJHJA010000180.1:0-128522 GCA_021202915.1 Heliconius himera | reverse complement strand
CTTATGCACGCTGGTTTTGTTTAAATTGAACACTTGCCCGGAGCTGGCGGCTGCTATCTGTTGGTACACTTTGTAATGGGGCTTGTCTAAGTCGTTACAGTGACCCGTCAGGACGAACACCACCTGAATACGAATAATCGAATACGTGTAGTATACGTATAAGAACATTATGTTTGTGATTTTTTGAATTTTCATCGATTTATAATAGGAATTTCTTTCGCTAATTATTAAATTTGTATTTTTATTTAATTTATTAAAAAATATAAACAACAGGTTGCCCAGTGGGAATTTTGAAATGTAACTATTAACTTTAAATGGAACTATAAATCTAATTAGTGATAATGGTTATTGAGTTCAACTTTAAGGGGAAGTTTTAAGTGTGAATTACTTTACAGACAGATTACAGACTGGTCGGTAGATTTCGTATTCGTATTTCGACATATCGCAAGATAGAGGAACTCTCTACCCATATTAATTATATGTACATGATTGTATATGGCCCATATACAATGATGTACATAGAATTAATATGGGTAGAGAGTTCCTCTACTACTTAGAATTTTATAAATTTACCTGACTTTGTTTCCTCTGAATTGAATCCAACACTTTGCCAACTAGCCTGTGATCGGACGCCGTTGCATCAGTGAACACATAAATAAATGATTGTGGGCGACTAACGTTCAAAGCAAGTTGTATTCCCGTTAAAGATTTCTCCGGACAGTCTCCTCCTCCGTACACGTGTACTATGTTAAGAGCTGATTTAAATACTTGTTTGTTCCTCGTTACTGTTGGTGGACCCACGGCTGAAAATATAAGACATAATTTATTATAGAGTAACTAGCTAATATTTGTACACCGACATAAATTTGTGTGTTGATCTTTTCTATAGTAGGGGTGTAGGTACCTTACTCCAAAATAGTGCTTTTCGTTTTCTTCTCTTTTGTGTTTGTTCATGTCGATGTATAAAAATTTAAGTAAAACACATACTGTTACATAATATTTTATTTTTATTGTATAATGTTCAGGATAATAGGTACGTATGTACTAATAGTGTCGATCGCTGATATAAATCATTATGAACATTTATATATTTATCACCATTACTAGCGACCCACTTGCGGCTTCGCCCACTTGAACTAACCAATTATTTATTTACTAACTTGGATTATTTACGTGTTCTAAGTTTTAATAACACTATCACTTTAAAGACAATATCTATACATTAAAGATCAGTTTCAGCCAATTCAATAAAACGGTTATTTTACAGCAATTTACAAAATAGTCAATAATATTTTTTCTTATATCGTCCGTTATAGAGACACCGATCACTTACATAATTATAGGTATAGTCTAGTGTTTGCTTATTTTAAATCGCTACGATATATTTTTCTTATTTATTAGAAAATAAAAATGATAAATCTATATGCATCCAATTTGGATAAAAATGTTAATTAGAAAATATCTAAATACCTACACAATTTTTCTCAAATCTGGATCGTTTGGAAAATTATTTTTAATTAATAATTTTAAATGCATACTTACAAGGATCATGAAAGGGAACAAACACAAAATCGGCAATGACATTACTGTCCTCTAGCGCCGTCTTCAAAATCATTTCGGCGCCTTCTCTAAGTTGCCTCAAATCATTGAACATAGATCCTGTTGTATCGAAAACAAACACCAAGCTACCTTTACCGTCATCTTTATCAATTTTTAATTTCGACGAATTTCTCGTCTCTATAACATTAATCTGTTGCGTGAAAGCGACACAAATTAAAAAATAAACCAATGAAAATAGAAAGTTCGCGCACATTTTCAAATTTAGAACATAATTAGGCATGTCAATTCTTATTAGAGTTATAGTGAGCACTAATCTTTTGTCAATGGAGTTATCTTTGACCTTTGACTGTGCAATCAATGTAGGCTAAAGGAAGTTAATTTTGTTTAAACTATATAATATAAGTGTGTAACGCAAATTAATAAACTGTCATTGGTCGTATATTATTATAGATGAGATAATCTTATGTAAATATTGTTTAATATAAACAATCGGGTTCTTTTCTGACTAACAGTGGACTATGTGTTACCTATCTTAATTTGTTTTAATGTAATTTTATGTTAATATTAAATTATTATTAAACTATACATGTAATTAATAATTGTTGATTTAATATATTTTATGGTTTTAATTGACATAGCTGAGTTGTATCATCTGCACGATAATCACAGTTATCACTGTTCATAAATATAAAGTAATAACTAAAAAACAACTAATCATGGTGCTATATAGGAATTGTAAATAAAACACAAGCTAAAAATAAAATCTTTATTAAAATTCACACTTAGAAGACATATTTGACTTACACAAAAAAAACAACCTATCAAGTAAAATCGTTCAAAATTGCTTTCATTTAAATTCGTTTTACGTATTAATTGCCTATATTGCTATTCAGTGTTGCTATATTTGTCACAAAAAATGACATAATAAAGAAATTAATATTGTAGACAAATTACATTAACATATATTTTTTTTATTACATACAATTCAATTATAATAATAAAACAACAAATACGTAAACAAATTACTTTATAGAACGAACACGATCCTGGCAGGCATAAATATTATACCTATACCTACATATTATAAAAATTGTAAATACCTATTAGTCAAGTTGTTATATTAAAGACAAAAATATAAGATCTTAATATAAATCGTCTTTCATATTGAGCTAGGCATTGCCTTAATACCCTGAGGCCTGGAGCCAGGCGATATAGACACATGAGATCAATCATAATTAAAATAACTTAATATTTTCAAGTCATATGTTAATATCTGTCTAGTACTTTAAAGTTAACTTTAACTTATCTGTCAGATATATTTCCAAATATAAAATAAGATGAAGATGGAACATGCCATTATGTGGTAGATACATAACAAAATGATAGTGTCAATGATAAAACACTTGGTAATATTGATAATTATATTGAAATATTAATTTATAAAATTTATTTCTTATACACTATTTTTATATTTGGCATCTTAGTTCATTTTTTTTAGTTAATATAAATATCTCACGTGTAAATAATACATCCTGGCCAGACTATTAGACCTCATTTAACTAAAATCACCTAAAATTGCAAATATAATAAAGATTTCAAAAAAATAAAACTAAATCGAATTAAATAAGCACTAACCAAAAGCCGAAATGAAACTAAATATTATTTTTCTAAGCAAAATAATAGCGCCATAATACATATGATTTAATAAAATTTTAATATTATTTAAGATTCAAAATGGCGTATCTATTCTATTGTGAACTTTTCGGTGGTAGCAATGAAAAATTGTAATTATGTTTTAAATATTATTACTTCATTAAGTTTATAGAGAAGTTATACATAGAGCAAGAAAATGCAGATACAAGAAAGAATTTCTGGTGCATGTTCTTTGTAAATATCAAAATAGTATTGATATTTCGATAATTAGGATTGATAACTAAAGTAAATGTGAATAAAACATATTTTTGTTTACCTCTTTTTTGCTCTATGAATAGATCCCTATGGGATTAATATTAAATGTTTAGCTTTGGCAAGTCAGTTCATTAAAAATATGAAGAGTCCTGTAATCACCGTCATGGGTTTAATATAGATATTATAGAAGTATAAAAGTTGCAATATTAAAATGTTTCTAGATCATTTCAAATAATAAACTATTCATATTAAATAATGAATGGACAATTCAATATTAATTAAGTAAATTCCATGTAATAATGCATATTGTTGTTATTACATGAGTTTTGTTAATGTAGCTAGAACACTACCAATGCCAAATAGAAAAAAATTGTAAACAAATTTGAAAAATGATGTATAATTGAATATTATTTTCAAATATTGTAGATATATTCTTATTATAATATAATTTATTTCATTAATATAACCAAAACCAAACATCACATTTTGTCATTTGTTGTATTCTGGAGGTCACTTATAAAAAAAATATACTTAAGATTACAAAACACTGGTTTCGACACAAAATATAAATATATGTTTAAATATAAAGATATTTTAAAAAGGTATGGGGCAAAATTCCCATTTGTCTAAACTATAGACTCCAGGCTATAATAAAATGCATAAATAAATGTCAGTGTATGTTTGTATACCTAATATTTTTATTGAAAATAATGTAATAAAAGACGATGATGATGTACTGTGTTAGTAGTACAAGTCAGGATAATAAAATAATAAAATCAAAAAGCATGGCAAAATCAGCAAATTATTAATTAATAATCATAGACTTTTAATAAACATTATTTTTTGCATTATTTATCCACTAAGAAAATTAAAAGGAAAAAAAGCTGAAAACATTTTGCTGTGTATGACATACAGCAAAATTAAATTTTAAAAAACTTTTTCTTTCCACATTTTGTTAAAATCCTAATATCATCGAAGAAATATTATACTCTATGGACAGAGGCCAAATAGGCCTATCTATAAAAAAGTGATTTCGTTACAAATATTTTACTAACTTAGTATTAATTCGTGTTTCATTGCACGATTTCATCATTTTGTACTTTAGCTTGGTTCGATTTTCTTTTATAAACTAGCACTTTTTCACCTACTTCGCCTTCAGGGAACTGAAATAGAGCAATATATTATATTAGAATTATAATTTAAATTCGAAATATTCTTTATTCAAATAGACTATGATATAAATGAGACAGCTCAGAAAGCAGTTCTGCTGAGAAAAGCCAGCTAGAAACTCAAAAGTTGCTCTATTCAATGTAAATGGTACAATTTAATTATTATATAGACTGGCAGCTATTCTGCATTCAAGAGGTAATAATTCCATACATTTTTAACTCATAAATATACTTAAACAGTGTATGTAAGCTTTATTTGTTAGTAAAACTTACAAGCTTACATGCATGTGGTACATATTGTCATAGCAAAGAAAAATAGTTTTGCGATAAATTATTATAAAAATAATAAAAGTACTTAGTGCTAGATTGAGTGTACTTCACTATTACTACTACTATTATATTTTGGTAATGATGATATACAACTTATAATTCTCATATTCATTAATTTTACTTGGGTGTTGTCAATGCGAATTTGACACATATATAACTGACCACAATTAGTATATTAAAATCTTACTTAAAACTATTAAAAGTATATAATTTAAATTGACTCTAGGTATTATATGAGTTGGATGACGGAAAAACAACATTAAGAAAAAATACAACTTTTGTAACTATCAATAAACATGACATATGAATAATTCATTTACAATACATTTTGTGTTTTACATATAAATTACAATATTTAAAACAACGTTACACTACATATACCATACAATAATCAGTAAAATAGATATTCAAATCAAAATGGCGCTCAGTATTAGGTGTTCATTCTTCAATGAGAAGTGATAGACCACTGCGCCACAGAAGCCGTTGTTACTAAGAATATGTTGGATAATATTTTTAATAACGATGACTGTTGTAGCGGGTGGTAGTTTCTTCTAAAGTCGGTCTTGCACTTCTTTTTTTTCAGCTTCACAATGTATCCCACATATAGCAGAATAGGAAAAGGGAATCACTGAGAAAAAATGGAATCCACAATTGTATACAGTAAGCATGCACAGCTGCACCAAAACGGTCTCAAATCTTACATTACATTGTTGTATGCATTGTTATGCACAATATTTTTAAGCAGGTTAGTATACAATACGAAAATGTCTTAGAGTATATTTTCTGTCATTAATTATTTGATTTTTGAATTTACAAATTATTAATCCTAAGATATTTTTATAGAATAATAAAATAAATTAAAAGGAATAAATAAAAAACAGAACCTTATAAAGGTAGGCTTCAAATTCTAAGTAAATATAGAAAAAATATACAATAATTATACTAATATAGAAAATAGATTTTATCATGTTGTCATATTATCAATATAAGCATCATGCAAGCAAAATATTAAAATATTATTCTTATTTTAAGATGTTATGTTAAAAATTTAAAAATATAAAAAAATATTTAAAAAACAATTACACTTTATCTTACTGCAACTTGCATTATCACTATATGTGGTCAAATGATAATAGATATCAGTTCTATGAGGCACATGTGATATGACACATGACATTAGCGCATCCAACCATACAATCTTTTCGACTTAATAATATTATTGTAGATTAAAATAAATATTGATTGATTTTTCATTCTATTTGCAACTTTCACTTACCTGTTAAGCATTTAGACTTAACACAAAAAACTGTAATGAGAGATGATTGTGTAAATGAGAGATAGATTTTCAATTTCAACCTTTGTCCTGTAAATCAGGGTTCTACCGGTTTTCAGTGGAAATTCGAGATACTATATATTGAGTGACAGAACTCAATATCGCACTTTGTCTTACATTAAATATATTTATCTTGCACTAATAGCAAGGCAAATCGACGCGTTTAGTTCCGCCGCTACAATACGCGTCTCAAAAAAGAAAACATTATTCTCTCGTATCTCACTATATGCGACTAAAATGATTTACAATTTAAAAAATCCAAACTAACCTGTGTATGAGGTATTTCATGCAATATTTCATATCCTTGCAACAAATCTGCAACTCTTCCTTTCAATACATCATAGAGCACCACAACGCTGGGTGGTTGTCTCGTGCTGTACTCACTGCGGTACCATCGTTGCGGGTTGTTGTAGAATATCTCGGATTCGTAGCTGCTACCCGGCGAGGGCGGGTCGCAGGAGAGATAGCGTGTTGTTATGTTTTTGTGGAGATGGCTAGAATTTTTTTAAGGTTTATTAGACGTATTTCATTTTTATTTTAGATATAATTTACAAATGTTAGTTTAGTTTTTATATAGGATTTATTATTTGCTCAAAAAATAAAGAATGTATTTAGTTGTTTGATCATTGTGGCTTTGAAGCCCAATTGAGGATAATACAATAATAAATGTATATGTAACACTCGACTATTTATAACTCAAAAAAATATTTAAGTCTGATTCTTAATTTACACCTCCAAAGCTAATATTAAAGCAGTGCATACTCGGAACGTGTCACAATCTCTTAGTTATTATTAGCACTAGTCAAGCAAAAATATATCATTTTCTTTAATCAAAACTATTCTATATAATGTACGCCAAGTCCCCTTCAAAGTCGATAAAAAAAAGAAAACCGACCTATACAACGGCGTAGAATGACAAGGCATCATAAACAATACAGAGGAACTATTACTGGGAGTAGCGTCTCTTATCAATGGCATTACTTTCAATGTACCAGCTTGGTGTACGACTCCGAAATATAAACTCGGTATTAGATTGCTTAGGAGAATAAATAACGCCACACTGTATAACTGCCATCTGTAAAAATATAAAAAACATATTGCATTACATATTAAATCTAATTTTTAACAAGCGCGTTTAACGAAAGTGTCTTAATGGGATCGGAGTATCTGAACACTGGGTTCCTAGGATTCCTGGCAGGTGTGTGAAGCTAAAAAAAAATGTTGCTACTGTGTAACTGAATATTAAATCTTAGTCTAAGGATATTTAATTCTTTATTTTCCTGTCAAAGTAAGCACACAGTGGTGTTGAGTGGCGAAACTCCAACGCTGCACTTTGGCTACCAGAGCGGAGGAATGAATATTTCATTCACCTGCTCTGGTAAAACAAAACGCGATGAGGCCGACACTCAACACACATTTTTTTTAATTCGGGTAGAAAGTAGAGAATGGAGTGTCTTGACAGATTGACCGTAGGTTATTTTTGAATATTATACTATATTATTATACATATATTTTTTTAGAATAATATAAATATAAAACTTTAAGAAATGTATCTAAATAAAAATATTGACTAATTACGAAAGTAACTTACTTCTTAGCCTTCCTGCTCCACGGTACAATAATATCTTGAGCCAAGTACAGAAGAATAGGCAGTAATGGCAAAACAAATCTGAATTCCTTGTGCGGTATGAAACTGAAAATAAAATTTTTAAAAACTAAATATAACTAAAGGTACAATAATCTACGACACTATCTATACACAGTATACACATTGTATTGATTGAGGGTCTCTGTACGAATGTAGTGTCGCATCAGCCGTCGTATAGACGTCGTTGTGCCCAAGTGTCGACTGTACTTGAATAGTTTCAACAACTTATCAACAACTTTGGCATTTTCAATACACCGCACCGCACAAAAACAACCCATTACATTATCACAAGTTCGCGTGTGAACAGCTGACTCTACCTAGACACAGAATATCAGTACGTACACAGTACCTTATACGTACATGAGGCCAGTCGTGGCGCAGCAGCACAAAGTGTGATTGTAAACGCTACTGGTTGTGGGTTCGATCCCCACTCGAAGAAATTAAATATCTATTTAAATGTATATTTCCATTTCTCCGCTCTGGTGTCGAGGCAAAGCGCAGCGTTGAGTTCTGCCACTTAACACGCAGCGCCTCGGGAACTCGGCAGAAAGTGGCCAACGGAGTGTTTTACACTAGGTTCCCTCTGCCTACCCTGCTGTGTGCGGGATACAGCGTGAAGCTGATTATGATAAATAAATACGTCGATAATAAAAGTTGTTAAGAGTGATGAGCACTTTTCAACGGGATATAAAAATTTAACATCTGGAATTTCTACTGAATATCAGTGTCTGAATTTAAGACGAAAAATTTAAGTCTATTATATACGAATATAAGTCTGTTATTATACTATGCACGCGGAGAAATTATATGTATCGTCGGTTTTTATATCTTTAAATAAATCTAACATACGTAAATACGGTATTTTACTGCACATTTTGACAGAGTACACATCACGCATCTTACATGCGCATGTGCATTGAACTTAAATAATATGACTGTACTTTATCTAGAAGACAGATACATATATGCTGTCTTTCGTGCGAAGTTTAATTTATATTTTTTAAAGGATTACAATATGTTCGTTACAATATATGATTTTTGCGTAACTGTAAAAATTTACGCAGCTTATGACCGTTCTACTTGCCTATTCTTATATATTTTGATCGGATAAGGAATAATATTGTAACTACAGTGAAAATAGTGTCGCAATTATCGCTTCTTTATTTTTAAACATTATATATAATATATAGCGAATAGCGGTTTTTTTAAATTCCTCAGAAGTGCTGTAGGCTATATAACATTTCGTATTTCTTTAGTTAATAACAAACGTAATATTTCGTTACATACTAACGAAATAACAATGACAATGAACACCATCGAACTGCGAGCGCTGCATAAATAATAAAATATATGCAAGTACACTGGACTACAAAAGTATGCAATCTCATTCGTTCTAATTAAAGTCCGCGACACCGACACCGTATCTCTTATAAATAAGTCACAATAAGGCATTTTCCGACAAAAAATAATTAATAACTGCAAGGTTTCCGTCGCCTTGACCGTTTCTTATAAATAAAATTGAAGTGTATGTTTGTGTTTTCAAAATAACTGTTTTTTCAAGTGTATGTGATTATTTACATGATACACTAATACAAAAAAATATATATTTTTTGTCTCTGTCTGTCTGTCTTTCTATTTCTCCGACCTAATGTCCAGGACAGCTGAACTAATTTTTATGGGATCGTTATAGCAGGTTATGGAGCAACATAGATACTTTATGAAATAACTAATCATTTTTCTATATTATATACGATCATTTTTGCGAACAATATTGATAACCAAACTGAAATAACCAACCATTTTTTCCTAAATACACTTAAATAACTTTAAATAAAAAGTAGTAGGCGATGCCGCGCAGGGCCAAAATTTACACCACACGAAGAAATTTAAAAAACCTAACTAATCTACCTACTACTTGAATAAGCAAAGAACAAAGAAAAATATAAATTAATAATAAACAGCAAATAATCATATAAAAATTAACAGTAGATCGAAAATGTATGAAAATTTACAAAATCGTCAACGTCGTCTGTCCGTTTGGGTCGGTCATAAACATTTTTTTTTTGAATCAGTGATATTTATTTAAGCATTTATTAGAATGATGATACAGTAAAATATCATTTCAATCTAGATGAAATGCTAAAGGTGACTATTATATTTTTAAACATTTTTAAAGCATTATTCCACACTTAGGAAGAAAACGTTTTCCAAATAACTATTATATTTATTTTGATAAGTATGAATACCAAATTATAGAAAATACATTAACAATAATCCGATAAATTTAAATATATTAAAATGGTTACTGTAGCTCAACTTTCATATATAAAGATATTTTTGTAAAATATTATTTTTATATGTGTCATAATAGAAGCCTATTTTGGGCGATCTTTTCTTAAAACAATAAAATTCCTTGTTGCTTAGCAACGGTTGCCTAGCGAAGGTTGTAATGTAAATTGCATGCCAAATTGAAAGACATTTTCATATATTATTATATATCGAAAATATTATAAATATAGGAAAAAAGTAACCTATGTCCAACCCTCCGTAGTATCTCTATCTGATATTTTATTACAATCGGATCAGCGGTTTGGCCTGATTGCGTCACAGACAGACAGACAGAGTTATTTTCAATTTTAAAACACAGATATGGATTATACTCAGATTAACTTTCAAATCGAAATAAATATTCTACTGTACGTGTACATTTGACATAGAAGAGTGGAACTCTGATTACTGGTACAGATATTGAAATGATCAACATATATCCTATAACCTTATTTGAAAAATACAATAAGTCCAACAAATAAAATTAAAAGCATATTGTGGCGCAATGGGACACTGCTGACTGTAAATACAATGTTGAGGATGTTGAGGATTTAATTCTTAATCAGAAGAATTCATTATATTTAAATTATTTTTCATTTGCATGCTCCGGTAAACCAAGCGCGGCATTGAGCACTGCCACTCAACACACAATGGTTTGAAAATTTTATTGAATTGCACGGGAAACAGTGTCCTATCAACAGGTTCCCTTTGCCAACCCTGCTATAAAATGTGAAATTAAACAAAAAATTATGTAACATACCTATGTACAGCAACATGTAATATAACAGCAACTAGTAAAAGTATCCCGACTTTGTTTTCTTTCGGTCTTTTTAGTATTTTGACTGCAGCTCCTAGGACTGGTATTAAATTGATGCCGAGAACTGCTGGAAGACCTTGTGTGATGTACCAGTGCCTGTTTAAAATAATATTTAAAAAGGAGTTTTTTAACATTTAATACAGATTATATTATTACTTTTCTTTTAAGTATTTAAGTAGACTTTACATGCTATAAAGATAATAATACACATTGAGAGAAAGAATGTTTTTATTTAAAAAGATCAGAAGGTCAGATCCAGCTAGAGCCCAGGTAGAGCTTCTTCAGTGAAACATAGTAATTTTTAAAATAAAGAATAAAAATATTATACTATAAACAACAACAACAACAACGACAGCAACTATATATTTTAAGTATATTCATCATAATAAATAGACAATGTATATTTCCTCAAACAATATACATAATGCTTTTGTCATCACCGTAATAAATGCAAGCACAGTTTTAACTACTTTATAAAAGCCTAATAAATAATAAAATTATCGTTGTAAAATAAAACTACATTTGTATTTGTATATCCGTAATATAGTAAGGATAAAATCGTGTAACGAAAAAAATATCCTACATCCCCATAATTTAATCAAGACTTGATAATTTTTTAGGTTACAGGTTTGAAATATTTTACCATATATGCTGCTCCCACAAAAGGAGGACTCACATAAGAGTAAAAGCATATTAAAAAATATACATTATAATTATTTTTTTCAATATATCTTATTTATTTAAAACAACACAATAAATAATACTTACCATGAGTGTTTCCCATAGAATGAAGCAATATTGTGAAGGACATTAAACTTAAAGAATTCCCAAGGTGTTATAATTAATCTACCATAGAAGTAGGAGTCCAACGCCACTAAAGCTCCACCAGATATGAGGCTAAAAATTATTTAAAAAAACTTATTGGAACGTAACTGATTGTAAATGTGTTCATTTTGGTTTACGGTGGCCCGCACTGAGACGTCGTACAGTACCGCTCACCTGTAAGGCACTTGCCTTCCGTGTGGGAGGTCTGCGTAAATGCATTTCCCAGCAATAAATATAAAACAAAATGTTGGTACATATTCCCATAAAAAATGGGCATCCTTTGGTAATTGTTTTCTTTTTCCCTGACTGTTATAATTATTAGTAAATAGTTAAATTTTTAAGTATATTATAATATTTATAGACATTTAAGAGGCCAGTCAAGGCGCAGGGGCACAAAGTGTGAGTGGAAACGTGACTAGTTGTGGTTTGATTCTCACTCGGGGAAATGAAATATTTACTTAAATTTCTATTTTCATTTCTTCGCTCTCAACGCCGCGCATTGCTTCGATGGTGTCAAGTTCCGCCACGCAATGCCTCCAAAATTCGGCGGAAAGTGGAGAGCTAAGTGTTTTAACACTAGGTTCCCTCTGCATACTACATTGTGTGCAGGACAAAGATGCTAATTTGATTTTATTTTTTTAATAGAAAACAATAAAAAATAAAACTTGTTTTTTTTTGTTTCATGTTATACCCACAGATAGTAGGATAGGCAACAATGTACTAGACATTCACTCAGGGAAGCAGGTCAGGACTTTATTAGGAACATGCATATTATATGACAGGGCTCAATGTCACAATTTGTCCCACCTCAAGTTCGAGTCGGGTTGGGAGTTTATAAGTTAAATAAATATAATAAAATTAAATACTTACACAATAGGTAAATAAGCTTGCAACAACAGTTTCAACTTCCCTTGGTTAGTGGTCATTACATTGTATACTGCTAAAACTATCCATAGAGGTGCTGTTGTAGGTCTCACAAACACTGATATGGAGGCTAGCCATAACCAATTGTTGTTTTCTAAATAAATGTATGATAATATTAATATAAGAAATGCCTCAAAACTTTTTTAGTTGTATTATAAATAAAGGAAAAAATATACAGTTTGAAACAACTGAAATCTATACATATAATAAAATTGTAACTGATTTCTGTCAGTACATGGGAAATAAACGCTAAAAACTTTTATCAGGGGCATTTATTAACATAAAGGAATCCTACACAATGATTTTGAAATTGTTTCTCTGTTCATCTGTGTATTTGCTCATGGTAATCTCTGAAACGGCTTAACCAATTCAAATGCAGTTTTCAATATTGTATTTTGGGATGCTTCCCTAAACCATAAGTGTCTGTTTTATTTCAATCTGTTCATAAATATAAAAGTCATGTTATTTAAAGTATTTAGTTTAACAAATTTCAACAAATTCTTAATTGAATTGGCTAAAACTTTAGTTTTCAATATATAAATATAGTCTTTAAAATGATAATGTTATTAAAACACAAAAGTAATTCATATTAGCAAATAAAGAATAATGTACTTCAAGCGGGGCTGCAAGCAACAACCCTACATAAGCACTAGCCCTATATAATTTTAAATATTCAATACAGTGTCAATTATGCCAATAAAGATTAACATGATAGATTATCTAAAAACAATATTCATCCAATTCTCATGTTAGTATCCCTTCTCGTACTCCCCATGCATGCACTTAGCTTAACTTGTTCTAACAAGTGACATTTGGTATGATACTTCATAGAAGAGTAGAGAATGAACAAAATTTTACCAAATAAAAATTAAATCTTGATTAAAAATGCCTCAAACTATATTTTTTTAAGCAACTTATACATTCAGTGTATAAGTTGCGCAAAGAATAATAATAGATTGACATAGATGAAAATTAAACATTTTTAAGTATCATTTATTATTAGCATATCTTATTATAAGACTACACTTATGTGTAATTCCTATTTGTCATTTTGTAAGTAAATATGAATTTTATTTTCTTGTCAATAAATATTCATAACTAAATTAATAATTTGTTTATCTAAAAAAAAATACTCAAATAGTTTGGATAATTAACATTTTACTGTATTTATTCAATATTTCAGAAATAAAACATACCTTTTTCATAATAACCAAGCTTTCCATCTTTAAATGGGAATATGGATAAAGCAATTGCAACAAATGCTGTTTCCAAGGTTTGCAACAATGTCCTGCTGGCTGTGTAGTACCAGAACCAGGAAGTAAGTATTAAAAATAAAGCCCATTTTCTATTGCCAGTCCATTTGTAAAAACTGTAATCAGCTATTGAACTTATAATTGCTTGCAAAATTCTAGGAACAATTACCTAAAAGTAAGAAAAAAACAGGTTTAATGATCAAATTTATATAAATATTCATGCTAATTAAATATATTTATTTATATTATATTTCCTTTTAACTATGTTATCTCTCTATATATATTAAACTAAATAAAAAAATTACCACTGCTTCTGGACAATCCAATCCCGTTAGTTTTAGCACCGAGTATAACAACGCTATGACGCTGGGATACAGATAGTTTCTAATGCCTTTTTGCCACTCCCAAGTCAAAGCTCCATATCCAAAAGCTTGTTTATGAGCTACCTCTAACGTTTGCCAATATTCGTCAGGAACATACCATGTTTGCACCAAAAAAATTGAAAGAATCCGCCAAACTAATATCACCGCTACAATTTGTGCGGGCCTCAGGCCCTTTGCCAAAGCCATTCTCCCGCCTAAAAGAGGTTACACCATATCAGCTATAAATAGATTTTAAACGTGCCCGGTTCTATTACTTTTGAACATGTTGACAATAAAATAGTTTTTAAATATATATTACTTAAAAAAATCTAATAAGAATCTCGTAACAAGACAGGTAAGCTCAAAGTTGAATTTTAGTAAAAATGTCAACTACCGCTAACCGCGTCCCTTTAATTACAAGTAAATCTGAATGGATGGTAACTTTAAAATGCATTATAAAAGATTATAATTTACTTATAATTACACTACGCAATATTTATTTTATCTTTTTTATATTATTCGTACACAAAACCAATTATTTTGTAATAATAAATAACACTAACCTCACCAACAAATACACCACCGCGTAGCGTAGTGTTGTCGTTAGTATAAAATTGGCATCATAGATTCTTCGATGCACAAAATAAAAATCATCGATTTTAAGTATTTTTTGCCAAGTTATAAAATATTTAAGTAGCTCGTTCGCGCAAATTCTGATTATGCATTATAATTACACTACCATATTTACTAAATAATAATAACTCAACATCTTTTTTTATTTATCGATATCGAATCTACACATCGAGTCGATCATGTTTCCCTATTTCTGTTGCGAACTTGCGATCAAAATTTTGACGCGCATGACGTCAGCATGGCACTGCCTGTAAAATGAATGTAGCCACACTTATGTCATTTAGAATTGTTCCAAAACTAATCAAAATGTAATTTTGTAGGCTTATTATCAAAGGCGTGGCAAAAAAAATCTTTATATATTCACCAATCATTGTATTAAAAAAATATATAGTTATATAAATGTAATATAATCGTTCAACACCATGGTATAAATCCCGTAAATTTCCAATTGGAATAATTAACATTTTTAATCAATGTTACGTTGACATTACTTGAAGTTTGTTTTGGTATTCCGAACGTTAATTTACAAATGTTGATTTTTGGAAAGGAGTGGAGCGTTTGTTATATTTAAAATAAAAACATGTTAATTAGTTATTAAAAATGGGTAAGTAAATAGACTTTAAATGAAAATTTAAAATTTTCTTGCGTTTACGAGGAAGTCGCTTCGGTTTCAGATGTCTCTAAAAATGAGACACTTGATTTATCGAGGCGTGGGTTGAAGAAAATAGAGAAAGCGCCTCCTGAAGAATCAAAAACAATAATTAATTTGGTACTTGATCAAAATGAGCTTCAACGCTTGGACAATATCGACACTTATAGTCGTGTGGAAAATGTAAGATCATGTTCACATATTATTTTATTGATATAAACCATAGTCATTGTTATTTTGCGCATACGTAATTTAAATTTACATCACATTCTCATCAACATTCAAATGATGGAAGATAGCTAATTATTCAACTGTTACCTTTAAAGGGATGATACATCTTATATTTTACTGTTATTGTTTTACTCATGGCTTGCTCTGTTCGATTAATGACTTCATAGTTTAATATAATTAATTATTTCATATATGTTCATATCGAAGTTGTTAAATTAATAATTTAATACTTATTTCGATTTGCTTTAATTTTATATTAAATATTTTAATTTTATATAGTTTATATAAATTAGTAATAAATTTATTTGTTTTAGTTGTCAATATGCAACAATTTCTTACTCCGCATGCATGGAGTTTCTCGGCTAACTAATATTCGAATCTTAGCTCTGAATAACAATGGCATTCTTCAAATAGAGGGTCTAAAGGATATGATCTATTTAAAAGTGTTGAAATTAGCTGGTAAGTAGTTTTCTTTCATATTGCTTTAGATTAATAAATAAATTTTGTCATAAAGTACAATAATTGTATTATACTTTTATCTTAATTCTTAAAATTATAATTACTATAGAATGTTAGAACAAATATATTGGAACACAATACATGTGGAAGATAATTTTTCTTTCTTTTCATATAGGAATATTTCATTTAGGAGGAATATTTCTTTTCATATAGGAGTTTCCTTGCTGCTCTAGGACAAAATATGGAGTTCCACCACCCAACACACAATATCTTATATTCATCTTATTATGGCTAAAAGGCTTTAGGACCAAAAGCCTAGACCTTTTTCATTTTAGTGTTATCAAATACTTGTCTGTAAAAAAAATATACATCTATTAAAAAATATTTTAAATTGATTAACATTATTACATCTTAATTAAAAAGTTTTTGATTCATATATAATGATCCTCCTATGTTCCAATTAATAGTTTCTCCCTAAAATAAGTAATAATAAGGGTATAAAAAATTATCTTGACAAAATATGGCTCTTAGAGTGCTTGAATGATTTCTAAAAGGTGATTGTCCAAGTCCGAATAAGTTCAAATTTTAATGCTTTCTAAAATATTTTTCTTTCTATAGTATAAAATAGTATTTTAGAAATACTAAAAATATAAAACTTTTTGTTTGTTAGAGCTTTATTTATTTATTACATTTCATTGTTGATGTTTTTTACTTTAATACTATGACACTGAACCCTTGGCCCCTATTTACCTTATTTTTATTTTGTTTTCTTATCATCAATTATTATAATATTATATATATATAGAATTAATCATCAGAAAGGCCGATGAGATGATGAGGCCGGTTGTGGCGCAGCGGCACGAGGTGTGACTGCAAAACCGACTGGTTGTGGGTTCGATCCCCACTCGAGGAGATGAAGTATTTACTTAAATTTATATTTCCATTTCTTCGCTCTGGTGTCGAGGTTAAGCGCGGCGTTGAGTTCTGCCACTCAACACGCAATGCCTCCAGAATCCGGCAGAAAGTGGGGAATGGAGTGTCTTAATACTAGGTTCCCTCTGCCTACCCTGCTGTGTGCGGGATACAGCGTGAAGCTAATTTAATTTTTTATTTATTTTTTTAATCATCAGAAAATATGATCGTTTATTTTTTTATAAATTGGTACTTAGAACTAGAGTGATGTCTAAACATTATTGATTACATGAATATTATATTGTTGCACTTCAAGGTAACAACATAAAATCAATAGAGCACTTGAATCACAACATACATTTGGAACACCTGGATCTATCCAACAATCAAATATCATTTATAGCAGATATTTCATATATGAAGAATTTAAAGGTTAGTTTTAGAAATTTAAATATTCTAAATATAGAGAGCATATAAAATATTCTAAATAAACTTATTAATTTATTCATAGTCATAACAATTTAATAAATGAATTAACATTTTTTAATTGTACTTAGTGGTAGATGGAGAAAGTTTTTGTGAAAACTAAGACTTTAGAATAAAGATTTTAACATAATGTAAATTATTTAGCTAAGTGCTTAGACTTCTTGATCAAGGGTATTTAAATTGACATAAAAAATATATTGAAAATAGGATTTCTATAAAATTATACGCACTTTGTCGTTTTCGTGACTGTCGTGGCTCAGTGGGAATTTGTGGGGAAACAATTATATTTATTTTAATTTCTCCAATTTGATAAGACAAAACAGTGGGTCAAGTTCCTAAATTGAGCGAAAAATGTTCAACAGAGTGTCTTTATACTAGGTTTCCTCTGCCTAAGCCATTATGCGTATAAAAGACATTCTGCTTAATCAAAACAAATAAAAAAACAATAATGTAAGCTTAATACTGTTTACTTGCAGCATCTTAATTTGGAACGTAATCGAATCGTGGATCTCCGTCAATGCGATCGTTATTTACCACAACATTTGACTCACTTGGGTCTAGCTCATAATAATATACCAGATTTAAATGAAATATCGCATTTGGTGCATTTGAGTCAGTTAGACAGCTTCACAGTGCAGGGGAATCCCTGTGTCGCAATGGCTGGGAAGGACAAACTGTATCCTTTTGAAAAGTAAAATTTTTGTATACATTTTAAGAGTCCTCTAGGCACCGTGTCAGTAATTAGACATACGTTTGTTCTGGATTTGGTCGTCATCCAGGGCAATGAATATTTAAGTTTTAAATTTCACATTTTAGTAAAAAAATGTGGCATTGGTCACTCTTTGTTCTACATTTTTCAGCCAATTTTGTATCATTGTGCATCAAGTGATGCACAATGATACAAAATTGGCTGAAAAATGTAGAACAAAGAGTTTCAAGACTATTTTTCTTTTTTCCCTCCCCTACCATATGTGGAATAAAGCGTTAAGTGCCTAACGTTTTTAAAACAAAATATATGTAGAAATAAGTTTAGGAAATTAATAGTTATTATTACTTTAATACTATGTATTTCATATTTTGTTTTAGTCATAATTCCTTTCAATCATAATCTTAATGAGTTATGCCTGACTTGTACATATTTGACCTAAAAGTTTATGACCATTGACCTCCAGTTCAAACGATAACATGAAAGTATATGACAGCTCCCAGAAATGTTGCTTAGAAATTTGTGTACTTAGCTAAATTACTTTTAAATTTTGATGTACTTTTATATTTTGATGATAATATATCGTCGTGCCTCAGTTATGATGTGTTTAATTGCAGATAATAATTATTATTTCGCTTATTTAGTAAAAGTATAAAAATTTTGAACGTAGCGGGACTCGAACCCGCGCTTCCTGGAAACCGGCCAGGAGGCGCGGGTTAGAGTCCCGCTACGTTCAAAAATTTTATACGTTTTTTAAATAAGTATTTTTCTTTCCTAAGTGTGGATTAACACTTTAAAAATGTTAAAAATAGTATTTCGCTTCCGTCTTTGTTGATGTTCGTGTTGAATAACAGAATCTGACACTGTATTAACCAGACTGATAAAATATTTATATTACAAATATTATCCCAAGTAAAATTTGAACCCACATTTCATTGTTTGCGTTGAGTTATGATTTATGCTATTTAACTATATTGGATTTACATACCTATACATATCCTTATATCGAATATGCAGAGGTTTTGATTACCGACCGTTCGTTCTCAACTGGATAATGAGCGTGAAATCTATTGATGGATTCATTGTCAGCGCTATAGAAAGGTAAATCATCGTAAAAAATATTTATTATTTATATATTTTCTTTGAGAATTGAGTATCAATACATTTCTTTCTCCCCTTTTCCCCAAAGTCTGATTGTGTTAAAATAAACATATCGCTTAGATGTGCCATCTAGCACGCGCAAAAAGTTAAAAATTAATTAGAAGTCAAAATTGTGTGCAGTGTTTGGTATTTAATCAAATTGACACCGATTATAGTTATATTTTTCAATAAAATCTTCCCTTGTCTGTTGTGGGTTCGATTCGCACTCGGTAAAATCAATTATTTTCATTTTCTCGTTCTAGTAATAAGACAAGAGCGTGGGTGCCGTTTTAGAAATCGGACGGTGCGTGGGGAATGAAATGTCTTAACACTAGATCCACTCTGCCTACAGAATACAACGTAAAAAAAAGTAAATCAAGACTTAGCCTCGCACTTGATTGTTTTTTTTATTAAATTACTAGCGGACCCGGACGCGGCTTCGCCCGCTTGAACTATACGAATACTTATTAGATATATTTATGAAATTGACTTTGAAAATATCTAACTAATTTAAATGAAAAAAAATATAAGTAAACGTAATCATATTAAAATATTAATAAAAAAAAACTAAACAAAACCAGCTACATTATTAATATCATCAAAGTAAAATAAATATTTAAAAGAATTAAAATTAAACGTGTTATGCTATGTTTTTGCAAGTGCATGTGGTTATTTATATAATACTTAAATACATAAAAAATATATTATATTTTTTTTCTCTGTCGGTCTTTCTATTTCCCCGAGCTAATGTTTAGAATAACTAAACTGATGATTTTTTTGATTTTGATTTAATTTCTTTCAGTGATCGATTTTACTGATTTACCTGGGAAAAATCTTTTTACACGTTTTCCTTGCGCGCGTACATAGATACTATATGAAATACCTAAAGTTCTTTCTACATTAAATATGATAAGTTTTGCGAGCAATATCAAATAAAATCGTAAAAAACTAAAACTATAATTTATTAAGTGTATAACAACGGTATAGATAACCATCCAACCGAGATAAAATAACCAACAATTCTTTCCTTAAATATACTTAAATATTATTATGCCGATGCCGCGCAGGGCCGCAACTTACACCACGCCAAGAAATTTATGAAAATCTAACTAATCTACTACTCGAATAAGCAAAGAACCAAAGAAAAGTATAAATTAATTATAAACAGCAAATAATTACATAAAAATGAACAGTAGTTCGAAAATGTATGAAAATTTTTATATTCATTTTCATAAGGATCAATATCAAATTATAGAAAATACATACAACAAAAACCCGATAAATATAAAGTAAATTAATAAAAATGGTTACTTTTGCTCAACCTTCAGTGATAAGCAAATACCACCGCGGACTTTTTTAAACATTATTCAAAGAACAATATTTTTGTTAAACATTGTTTTTATGTACCTCATAAGGTTGAGTCAGCGCACGCCATGTATGCGTTAAGCAAGTTCATTTTGGGTGACGTTTGCTTATAACAACAAACAAACTTTGCAAACCGTTGCTTAGCAACGGTCGGTTGTTACTAAGATGGCGGAATAAATTGCCTGTCAAACTAAAAAGTATTTTAATATATTAATATATATCGACAATATTACAAATATGAGAAAAAAAAGTAGCCTATGTTCATCCGAAGACCATCAAGTATCTCTATATGAGTATTTTATCATAATTAAATTAGCGGTTTGACCCTGATTGCGTAAAAGACAGACAGACAGACAGACAGACAGACAGACAGAGTTACTTTCGAATTTATAATATAGGTATGGATTACGTTTTCAGCCTCAAAGCAGAATGGCTGTACAGTCAGGGCAAAGGCAGGCATTTCCACTCGGGCCAGCAGAGCGAGCTGTGCGAGTACCTCGCCTCCACTTGCCCTCTCACTGCTGATGCTCTAGAGACGGAGGATCAGAGGAAGCTACGTCTTATTCTAAGCAAGGTACTTAATATTAGCTTCCCTCTGCCTACTGCTGCTACATGCAGGATGGGATACTATACTATATATAAATAAAACAAAGTTTGTTTTATAAGTTTGTAATACTATTCATTGCCCTGCAAATGGTACAGAACTCTCAGTGGGTGAGTCCAATTTGCATTTGATCGGTTTTTTTGTTTATTTTGATTAAGGATACCGATAAAGGATGCGATGTTGGATTGTATTATTGGATATATTTCGAATTAAGTAAGTGAACAGTAAAATCATGGGCGTATTTATGGATCTGGATATTTTCCAGGGGGTGCCGGACTTTAGCTTTGAACCAATCTGTTCGTGTAACGGTTTTTTATTTTTCAAGTTGGATTTTTGTAACATTTCTAGGATGTGCATGGTTCACATCTTCATTTTTGTCGGAATAAGTGGAGACGTTTAAACAAAATAATACATTTTGTCTATAACATGAATCGTAGGCCATTCAAGTTCTTTGTTCAAAATATATCTTCTATTTAAATGTTTCACTTTATTACTCATTACCTCGAAATTTAAAACGTGTTGGCTGACTCTCGTCACGAAAGAGCAAAATTTTGTTAGTTAGTTAGTTTAGTTATGTATTGATTTTCCGAATTTTATAATTTCGAACTGTCTTTCAGGCGCAGCATCATCAACAACAACTTAAGGATCAAAATCATAGTCCGATAAAGTCCAGAATACAGTCTCCTAGAATGCAATGTAAGTGTATATCATGCATCTATTTACTTTGCTGAAATTTTATAAATATGTACATCTGTTCAAATTATTGTATTTACTATGACAAACAGCAATAATAATTATTTAACGTACATATTTTTTTTAAATTTACTATTAACAATTTCATTAATATTTCATGAGCATGTTATATTCTTTTATACCGTAAACCAAATGGTGATTTGAAATTATAATAAGAATACTCAATATAACTGAAACTGAATATTTTGTAAAAAAACTTACAATGCAAAAATATACTTACATTTACTTACCGTTTTATATTAAGGTGTGTACTTTAGTTGAGTTAACCATTAATCTATATAATTTACTTAGTTTTTGCATAATTAAATTATAATATATTTCAAATATTATAGGAATATAATAAATATACATATGTATTTTATAATGTATCCCCCCAGCTCGCATCTCCCAACGTCACATGGGCAGGTCGCCAGACCGTCTCAGTTCCAGCTTCCACTCAGCAGTGCAGAAGAGCTCCCCTCTACATACGATGTCGCTGTCTTGCTCCGGAGAACTGCCCACTGACTCGTCTGACCGGGATAGAGGACAGGGTTAGTGGTAAAAATAATTAATAAATAACATCGTATAACAACATAAATAAGTTGTAAGCGTGCGTATAGGATTTTCGACATAGCTTGATCAGAACATAAGGTTTAGTGATGACAGAGCACTTGGGCAGTGAATTTTTTATTTGTTTGCTATAATATTTATTTTACGCTATTTTTTTATCCTACCATAATGGAGAAATAAAAGTAATTCTTTCTCTCTATCCGGAATCGAACCCGAAACCATAACATTTACAATAACCTGTCAGATATTTTGTCACTGGGTCACATTGGGTTTGTTTGTTAAGGATGACGTTTGTAGCTTATTATGTTTATAAATTAATGTTTTTGTTTTTACAATTTTCACACATTGTTTTTACACATAGTCTCGAAGTCGAAGGTAAAGTAGAGTACGGAGTTTCTTGTTGAGTGACACTTGGTTTTTAACCTGCTATGCTGGATAAAGAGTGAAACTCTTGTGATTTAAGGAAATCGTGGTGGCACGTCACTATACTTTTATTTTTGTACTAAAAAGCAGGTTTAAGTGGTCTCAGAAAGGTCAATGGGGATCTAGTGTTAAGACATTCCAACACTCATAGATGCCACTTAAATTTTGAAACATTGCATGTTGGGGTGACACTCAGCGCCTGTGGGGAGGAGGGAGTGTCTTAACACTTAGTTTTTTTCTGCCTACCCTGCAAAGCAGAAAAAAGCGTGAATCTGCCTTTTTTATTATTAAGAAGATAACATTTCCTTTCAGCACCAGACCAATCAACACCAGCAGTTCAACCACAAAAACCATCAAACCATTCACTCGAAGCTGCTTCAAAGATGGTCCCTGTACCAGAATCCCTCATGAGCCCCGATTACCAAGATCCTATATACGATATACAGAAAATACCCAAAGCTATTAATTCTAGTGCCTCTTCACAATCAAGCAACAGCTACCATGATGATAAAAGACCAACTAATATAAACAAAAATCTTAAATCGTCACCTAAGTTAACTAAAAGTGCAACATCATCACCTAAATTGAAATCCAAAATGGAAAGGAAAGGAAGTCTTTCTAGAATTGAAGTGAAAGATGACAAAAAAATCAATGGTGTAGAAGATCAAATTGATCCGGATAAACTTGAAGTTATAAAGCTAGCGTCTAATCAGAGAAGGCAGAAAAAAATGAGTGTTGAAACAATGGCGGCGGTGACCATACAAAAGATGTGGAGGGGTTACAGAAGTAGGAACTTGAATAAGGACACGTTGAGGATTTTGCACGCGATCCAAGCTGCAAGGGCTAGGCAGCATATACAGTGAGTTGATTTTTTTGAAATAAAATAAAGTTATTTTTATTTAAATGTATCTGCAATATTTAGCACAGCAAAAAGTACTTAATATTGGCCAATTTTAAGAATTATGTACTGCTTGGCCACAGTTAACGCCTTTTTTTGTTTGTCTAACTAAAAATTATATGCTATGAATGTATACTTTCGATTCCATTATAACAAAAAAAAAACTATAAATAAAACATTCCGTAAATTATTTCCTGCTACAACATTAGGCCTGTGACGGCCTAGATCAAGGCATCTTATAAATACACCTGAAGTAACATTAATAATATTATTCGTATTATGTGCTCATAAAAAAGGCAACAAAAAAAAGAAGGATAGTGATCTATTTCATCTTGACTTTCACCTTGAAGCGTACTCGTATGTACATAGTACGTAAAGAGGAGGCACACAGGTGTGGGTATTAAGAATAAATAATATAATATGAAAAAATCCGTGAAAGTCTCACAACAAAATTATTGAAAGTCAACAAGATTATTTTATTAAGTAAAAAATGTGTTAACAACTTCATGTGAATGAGTCTGTTCGTCAATTCATAATATACTCTTGCCCCACAATTTTTTAAATAAACAGTAAAAGAAATAAATTTCTTTATTGTAGACGTCTTACATGCGACATGGAGGCCACGAAAGCGGCTTTGGAAAGCGAACGAAAAATCCAACAACTTCAAATGCAAGCGATCAATGCCTTGTGGAAGAAAGTGTCGACACTACAAAATACTGGTAAGAGATATAAAGTAAAAAAGAAGTAACAAGACAAAAAAGAAGTATCCCGCACACATAGGTAGGCAGAGGAAACCTAGTATTAACACACTCCGCTCTCTACTTTCCGCCGAAATCTGGAAGCATTGCGTGTTGAGTGGCAGATCTCAACGCCGTACTTTTCCTTGACACCAGAGCGAAGAAATGGGATTATACATTTAAATAAATATAACATTTCCTCGAGTGGGGATCGAAACCACAAGTCGCGTTTACAGGCACACTTTGTACCCCTGCGCTACGACTGACCTCTTGATCTTGTCTTGTTACTAGAGCCATGAAATGAAATTAATACTTTCACCGAGTGAAAATAGAACTCACGACCGTCGCGCTTATAATCAAACGCTGTACGGCTGCACCACGACGGTCTTGGAGCTGAGACTAGTTATGGTGTTTTTAAAGATTAAAAAATCTTTATTAGTCATTGGTAATTTATTATGCAGTAAATTATTATTTAATAACCTATTTTTAAAAAAAATAGCTTATAATCTATTCTATTTATTATATGTTTTTTTCTAGATCCCAAGAATCACGTTTCAGAGTCAGATGATAATTCGGAAGTATTAAGACAGCTCACCGAAACTTGTGTTTCGTTGCAGGCTCAGGTAATTTTTTTCTGTTCAATTTTATCATATTAGATATCAAAGCCATGAGATAAAAGGTAAACAAATCAAAAAAGTTTGTTTTATAGGTCACGATTGAAGTATGGAGTTACTAAATTAATTTAAAAAATAAAAATATCTATGGATTTATGGAAATAATACGATAAATAATATTATAGAACGATATCTATAGAACTTATGTAATCCTTTTAAACTTATTATAATAATAACTTATTTTAGAAATAGAATACAGGTAAATGGCAGTTCTCCAAAACGCACAAATTTCAATTTCCTTGTGATTACTCATTAATAGTAAATAAATTTAATAAGATGAATATCATATTAAATACTTAACTAAATAATAAACAAGGCGTCTAGACAAGTTTGATGATTTAGTATATACAAAAATATATTTTAAGAAAAAACCTTCAAAAAATTGAATATCTTACGTGGAGATTTGGTGTGTCTTAGCTTATTTCTTTTCAAAAATATTCGTGATTAAACTATATTAATTTTATTTGCTATTTTTAATGAAATAAGTACATACTTAAAGTTTTTAATAATAAAACGTGCTTATAATTTAGGTGTAGCTACACAAAAATCGATCGCAAAAAAAGTTCATAAAAATAGCGTCTCACTAATGCATCTAAGGCACCGCTAATGCTGTTATCGGTAGCAATAAGCTTGTGCGTCTTTTCTTCATTTCTTTCAAATGCAAGAATAGGCTCTGGTCTTTCTTTCCTTGGGAAGGAAATTTTTCCTCGCATGTCACTTTGTGTCACAGACTTTACAACAAGAGAAGCGATTAAAGTATTGTACCGAGGTAGTCTCCCAAAACATCTTATACTTTTGTCAAATATCTAAAAAAAAAATCTTGGTTTAGGACCTCCTGCGACCTGCTCACTGCTTTAAAATGTGTGGCAAATTAATAAACAACCTTAGGAATTACTAAAATTGGTCATTAACATTTTATTTCTTTCTTCCTCAGAACTTTCACGCTTCATCTTTATCAGTACTTTCGTTTGGTGCCTTTGTAGCATATCCTTTTTCTTTTTTAAAGAGATTTATCTGAGGCCTTATGATCCAAACGGCCTTTTTTTCTCTACAGTGTCTTTTACTTTATCAACACATTTATCGTGCTTTTTACTAAAACCTCCTTATCATTTACCACATATTTCTGTCGCTGCTTTTCTTATATAATTTCCGTTTTCTGTTTCAAAGATGTCTCATATTTTGGAAGTACTTATTCCTCTTTGATCGATGGATCTTAAAACTTCCAGCTTCTTATGCGATAATTCGACTCCAAATTTGGACGTCTCGTACCTCAAAATGAAACAGACTCCTTATTATAGCAACGATTACATATTGGTCTGTTCCCAAGATAGCATCCTAAGCACTCGTGTGTCCACAACTTAACCTTAAATATACTGATCCGCTAGGAATAAGTCAATCATACTTTTTACGGTGAGAATATAATAGAACGTGAAAATGGATTGATGATGAAGGAAAAGCAAAAAAAGATTAATGAAGAAAAAGTGAGCGGTAATAAAGATAGACCTTCGGAAATACAGCATCAAAGATAATGAAGGAAAAAAATCACGTAAAAAGCATGAGGACGCCCCAGATGGCATGTATGAAAAGTTGATGATAGAGGACGAGGTGAAAGAGGTATATAGAGACCGTAGCGTTTGGGGTTCCGTTCTCTCTGACTTTCTCACTAGTATTACAGCGTGAAGCTAAATAAGTAAGTATTTAATTTCAATTCTGTTGTAAAGAATCATTATTGGTACCAGCGCTGGAGAAAAATGATTTTTCTCCAGTTGCTTATCATTATTCTACACTAATCGTCATTGTCCGATTTAACACATTTTTTAAAAATTCCATTTATAAAATAAATAGGGGTTGTTCATAGATGCCACTTTAATAAACGTGTATTGTAATGTCCAAGCTTACATCTCACAGCAAAATTACGGCTTTACACGCTGGTTTTAAAAAAGGCATAATTTTTGGTTAAAAATAACAATTTTAGGAGAACTGCCATAAAGCTTTCGTTAGTAAATCTTCTATTTCCTTTTTTTTTTCAAATTACAGTTTTTCCCCACTGGGAGTCCCGAAGTACGATTCGGGAAAGATAAAATAAAAAAAAAAAATATTTCACTATAGAATAGTTGGACAGTTCTCCAAAACGCACAAATTTCAATTTCCTTGTGATTACTCATTAATAGTAAATAATTTTAATAAGATGAATATCATATTAAATACTTAACTAAATGATAAACAAGGCGTCTAGACAAGTTTGATGATTTAGTATATACAGAAATATATTTTAAGAAAAAACCTTCAAAAAATTGAATATTTTACGTGGAGATTTGGTGTGTTCTTAGCTAATTTCTTTTCAAAAATATTCGTAATTAAACTATATTAATTTTGTTTGCTATTTTTATTGAAACAAGTACATACCTAAAGGTTTTAATAATAAAACGTGCTTATAATTTAGGTGTAGCTACATAAAAATCGATCGTAAAAAAAGTTTATAAAAATAGGGTCATTGAGCGAGCGAGGTTTTGTTTTAAATATTGCCACGAAAATACGTTATCTAACGTAGTGTTTATTTTGGCTTATAATAATGTTAGCATGCAGAGCTTTAATTTCCGACGGTGCAACTGCCGCCACGGATGCTTTAACAATTTATAAATAAGTCGTAAATTGGATTCTCCTAATTTTAGCACATGAATCGTCATTGATATCTTTATTAACTACTTTTAGATTTAAAATGTTTCGGCAATCGTTAATATATACTTATATTGTCATTTTGAACAAATCTGTAACCAGCAAATTTCACGTACTATGAATGAGTTTTTCATACAATTCCAACGTGTTTTATGTAAAAACATCATTGATTGCGACGTCATTGGTAGTAAAATAGGAAAAAGATGGCAATGACGCTGGAAGAAAAGTAGGTGAAGACAATGATTATTAGCTTTTAGAGTAGACGAATGGGTCTGATTTCAGGCTGTAGTCCTGAATCTTAGAAATATTTCTAATAGTACTAGTACCCACTGATGGGTCGTGTAAAGAATTTTTAATCCTTAAACCAGCTATGACTAAAAATTTACGTAATACCTAAATTTTGTTCGTGAATTTTTCTCAGATTTTATTCTTCTGAATCTTCTTGCTATATCACTTCCATGGCATTTAGTTTCAATGTAATGGAAACGTTATAAATAATATTACTGTTTTTAGCATATAGAACAGTACAAAATTTTTCAATTAATTAAAAAATTTAGAGTTAATAAAATATATCTAAAATTTAACGATTTCTATTAATATTCTTGAGTTGTTTTTATTTTTTTTTTTAATATCCTTTATTTTTTACATCTCACTTTATCCCTAGCGGGGTAGTCAGAGAGAACGGGGCGCCAACAGCCCTACTCTCTGTATGTTTTACTTTATCAACTGTTACCACTCGTCAACCTATTTATAAATGCCATGTTTTTTCGTGACCTCTGTATATATCTTTTCTCACGAGCGAGGGTTTGGGATTTATTAGACCCGATATAATGGTTAGGTTTATCCGCTCTTTACCCAGACGCAGCTGACTTCGATGCATGTCCATTCTTGACATCGAAGATTCCCCCAATACCGATGCTTCCCCTATTTTGAACAATTTATTTTAAATCTCAGTTACTATCTAGTTTTTATAGGTCTACACACTGCAGAGGTAAATTACGTTCCACTGGTCTTAAGAATTGGATTTACTTTCTTGTTAGACTTAAATATAGTTTTAATGGAAGCTTTTCTCTTAAAGTGTTGCAATTCTATCTGTTTTAAAAGTTGTTTTACATATGATAGAAGTCCCGGTTGTCGTTCAACTGAGGGTCTTCTGATAACGCTGGAGGGGAGTAGGCATCTTGCTCTGATGAAAGGCATTCTTCACCCATCAAAGCTCGTCCCTTAGGTGTACAGCGTCGCAGAATTGGTGGGCTCTTTGAAATAAAAATTTGCCAATGGTAGATAAACGTGGATAAGATTCACTATTGAAGTATGTGAGTATGGTTTTTTTGTTAGCTAACTTAAGATGTTTCACCCCACAAACAAAATGGTAAGAGTCCATGGCATGTTGAGTTTATACCTCGGCGTACCGATTTGGCTAACTATTAAAGATACAGTCAGTTTAGTCTTATTGTGTATTTTCGGCAACCCATACAATTTAGGATATTTTACATAACTTAGTTACGAGGGATTTAATGTTACATATCTTACGTTTCTTTCATTCTTCTTTTGCAACACCTACGTTTCGCTGCCGTATATCAGCGTCGTTCGTCAGCATTGCACAGTGTTACTAAACGTACAACTATTCTGTTATTTCACGGTCTCACCAATGCGTTCGTGGGTAAGGCACCGCTAATTCTGTTAGCGGCAGCAATAAGCTTGTGCGTCTTTTCTTAATTTCTTTCAAATGCAAGAATAGGCTCTGGTCCTTCTTTCCTTGGGAAGGAAATTTTCCCTCGCATGTCACTTTGTGTCACAGACTTTACAACAAGGGAAGCGATTAAAGTATTGTACCGGGGTAGTCTCCCAAAATATCTTATACTTTTGTCAAACATCTAAAAAAAAATTCTTGGTTTGGCCTCCATGACCTTCTGCGACTTGCTCACTGCTGTAAAATGTGTGGTAAATTAATAAACAACCTTAGGAATTACTAAAAGTGGTCGTTAACATTTTATTTCTTTCTTTCTCAGAACTTTCACGCCTGATCTTTATCAGTACTTTCGTTTGGTGCCTTTGTAGCATATCCTTTTTCTTTTTTAAAAAGATTTATTTGAGGTCTTATGATCCTAACGAGCTTTTTTTCTCTACAGTGTCTTTCACTTTATCATCACATTTATCGTACTTTTTACTAAAACCTCCTTATCATTTACCACATATTTCTGTCGCTGCTTTTCTTATATAATTTCCGTTTTCTGTTTCAAAGGTGTCTCATATTTTGGAAGTACTTATTCCTCTTTGATCGATGGATCTTAAAACTTCCAGCTTCTTATGCGATAATTCGACTCCAAGTTTGGACATCTCGTACCTCAAAATGAAACAGACTCCTTATTATAGCAACGATTACATATTGGTCTGTTCCCAAGATAGCATCCTGAGCACTCGTGTGTCCACAACTTAACCTTAAATATACTGATCCGTTAGGAATAAGTCAATCATAATTTTCACGGTGGGAATATAATAGAACGTGCAAATGGTCTGGTGACGAAGGAATAGCAAAAAATATGAATGAAGAAAAAGTAAGCGGTAATAAAGATAAGATATATATATATAGGCCTTCGAAAATACAGCATCAAAGATAATGAAGGAGAAAAATCACGTAAAAAGCATGAGGACGCGCCAGATGGCATGTATGAAAAGTTTATGATAGTGGACGAGGTGAAAGAGGTAGATAGAGACCGTAGCGTTTGGGGTTCCGTTCTTTCTGACTTTCCCACTAGTATTACAGCGTGAAGCTAAATAAGTAAGTATTTAATTTCAATTCTGTTGTATAGAATCATTATTGGTACTACAGCATAATTTTTCTCCAGTTGCTTATCATTATTCTACACTAATCGTCATTGTCCGATTTAACACAATTTTAAAAAATTCCATTTATAAAATAAATAGGGGTTGTTCATAGATGCCACTTCAATAAACGTGCATTATAATGTCCAAGCTTACATCTGACAGCAAAATTACAGCTTTACACGCTGGTTTTAAAAAAAACAAAATTTTTGGTTAAAAATAACAATTTTAGGAGAACTGCCAAGTTGCTCATTTTTTATGTTATAAAAGTTGTGTTCAGTGACAAAACAGGTTTTAGTATTGGTAATAAATTAGGATCAGGTTATAAATATTAGTTAATATACGTATGATTTAAATTTGTGGACATCGGTGAAATTATTTTGTAAAATTATTTATATAAGTGAAAAGAAATGAATAGAATAAGAAAAGCTAATACATTAATAAATAAAAATTATTATTGTAATATATCATAAACATCTTCTTAAATATTTTCTTAATTTTTAATAACTTTTTTTTAATACTTGACGAAAAAGCATTGATATTAAAATGTGATGTTTTGTCATCAGGCGGGTTATATCCGCTGTTGATACGAGATAACTGTTTGCAGATATTTTCTTTTAGTTGTTGTTACTCCGTTTTCATTATTTTAGTTTCTTAATTCGGCTGGGCTTAGTAGGTTTTACGTATAACAATATAGGTGTATGTATCAGGTGGTGGAGCTCCAGGGCTGTATGCGCGAGGTGGTGCGCGCGGTGTGCGGCCGCCCCGCGCCCGCAGCGCCCGCAGCCACGCAGACCGACATTACCGCCGTATTGACGCCGCAGGTGCGTGTAGCTGCCACTACTTGTCGTTCAGTCACTGCCACGACCAAAGCGATTATTTGTTATTTGACAAGACAAGTATTCAATTTGCAAGGTTACATATTAGAATAAACTATGTTTTGTTCTAAACTATTCAACTATATAGTATTAGTGTATAAAATTGTTTAATATAAACATTATATTATGTATAGAGACCAGTTGTAGCGCAAGGGCACAAAGTCTAAACATGACCGGTTGTGAGTTCAATGGAGTGGGGACTCGAGGAAATGATATATTTATTTAAATGTACTTCCATTTTCTTCGCTCTGATATCGAGACAAATCGCGGCGTGGAGTTCCGCCACTGAACAATGCCTCCAAATTTCGGCGGAAAATCGGGAACGGAGTGTCTTAACACTAGGTTCCCTCTACCTACCCTGCTGTATGCAGAACACAGTGTGAAACTGATTTATTTATTATGTAAATAGGAGGAGCGTTGCGGATGGCTGCGACGGCCACAGTCACTCAATATTGCAAGTAGCGTCACGGAACACATGTAAGTCTCTATACTTTCTTTATAACTCCTTGCGTATAGCAGGATAAGCAGACGGAACCTAGTGTTAAGACGCTCTGTTCCTATAGCATCGCCATATTTTCGAGATGTTGCGTGTTGAGTGACCGAACTCAACGCTACACTTTGTGTTCCAGAGCGTGAAACAATTTAAACATTACCAAAACGGTAAATGAGAATAATACATTCCCCAAAGGGAAAATCAAATCTGGAACCGTTGCGTTCACAATCAGGTACTATTCTGCTGCGCCACGCCGACCTCAATTACATACATGTATTTTTTTTACACTGTATCCCGCACATAGCAGAGTAAGCAGAGAGAGCCTGGGAATCTAGTGTTAAGACACTCTGTACCTCTGACTGTTTGAATTCTGGAGGCATTGTTTGTTGAGAGGCGGAATTTTACGGCGTGCTTTGCCTCGTCACCAGAGCAAGGGAAATGAAAATATTAAATATTTAATTTCCTTGAGTGGGAAACGAACCCACAACCTGTCGTATTAACCGTCGCATGCTTGTAACCTGCGCCACGACTAGCCTGTATGATTATGTGTGTAAATTTATTTCAATCCTGTAATATTATACTGCTTAAACATTTTTTTTAATTGTAGAGAAAAACCGCCAGAAATAGAACCATTGGACATAGAACGAACCGAATCAGTTATAGAGGAGCCTCGTGAAAGGGAATTAGTGGTAGACTAACTAATGCTTTAATGCTTTGCTTAACGCGTAAATATGTTTATTTTAATTAAGAATTAATTACACAAAGTTAATAGTTTCTCTGACGCGACGTATTATATTTTATATATGGGTATGTGTTGTGCGCATCCTCTAACTTTGAGATTTACAGATTAAATTAAAAAAGAAATTAATATATGAAAAATTACAAACTTATATTTGTATGTAATTTCATACAAATTTATTAATTTTTATATTATATAATTAAGTTAGACTTTCTGTTGACGTACATGAAATTGGTACGGAACTCTCGATAGGCGAGTCTCCGGGGAAATTTGCAATTGGCTGATCTATATCATTGTCTTTCAATTTTTATGTAGTCATAATACAGACAGAGGTCAGGACATATAACTAAAAAAATAATAGAAATTTTACAAATGAATGTTGCATTCTCCTTAACAAGATTTATAAAATACATATTGCACAACTTAAGTATAAAATTTGTTAACATGTAAAAAATGAATCTTTTAAGTCTTAATTGGGTTAGTGTGTTGTGGTAAAAAAAACATTAAAGAAATAAACGATAAAAATAATCAACTTGCGTCAGAGAAGTAAAAAAAATATTAAAGAAATAAATGATAAAACTAAACTTGCGTCAGAGAATTTATTAAAATGAGTAACAAAAGCCTTATATGTAAGGAAAAGCTATGAATAAAAAATGAAATTTAAACACAATGCTAATATTAATAACTTAATTATTATAATATCATACATAAGTATATCTGTCTCATTCATTAGATATAGTTTTTTTTTAACGGACAAAGAAATGTTTGTTTTTTTATTGCAGCATTTTTTTTTATATTATTATTATCCATAAAATTTTGGTATTCTGTAATTGTTAACGTAAAAGACAAGCTAAAGACAAACATTAATTTGTTCACATGTGTACGTAAAAATAAGAAAGTATAACACTGTATTTAAGACTCGAATGATAAATCACAGAAAGAGCGAAGTTGGTTTTATATTATTTCATTATTCGTAAGTTATTTTAGATTTTAAATTCATATTGAGTTCAATTCATGACTGTAGTAGTAGTTATTTATTTTTGTATCGACTAGAGTGTAACAGTGGTAAAAGATGAAATTCCTATAATTGTTTTAGACATTGAAGATATTGTAAGTTGAAAAAAATATCTGTATCATCATAACTGAGGCCACCGTGGCACTGTGGCTGGTTCCCTTTCGGGACAATTAATTTTTTTTTAATCGTTCTGTAACAAGTTTAAGCGCGGCGTTCTGCCACTCAATACGCAATGTCTCTATAAATTGGACGATCTTAAATAGGAAATGGAACGTTATCTCAGTCTACTAGAAAAAATCTCATTTTCTGAAAAAAGAACTGAATTTTTAGGTTTCGTACCTTTTAACGGAAAAAGGCTAAGCTAAACTTGAATTTCAGAAAAAATTCGAGACTTCCAATTTTGTACAGAACCCTCGGTGGGCGGGCCGACTCGCGCTTGTCCGGTTTTTTTATTGATACATAAAATTTCATCACTCACACTTAAAAAATTGTTTATTTTATATCAATAAGTCGGTTTTAACAGTATTTTTTTATTTTCTTACTTATTATATATTAACAAAGCATGGTTGTTGGTTCGAATCGAATTTTTCGTAGATATAATGTACTCATACGTTGAGACGTATGAGTATGATATGAGATGAGAGATGATTTTAGTTAAATAATTTAAAATAAACAAAAAAGCTACATTAACATTGAAGTTAATATAATAATGCATTAATATTTAAATTTAAATAGGTTACCTCAAATTAAACTTAATAATCATACTGACACTGCCACTGATGAATTGTGTCTGTTCATTTTAAATAATACGATTTATATATTGTGTAGAATAATGTCAAAATTCAATATTAAAAGTTCATACAACAGATAGTAATAAACAAATATACAAAGACATGTATAAGATTTCAAAAAAAAAATATCTAGAATATCTTAGTAGCAACTAATAAATTACTCGGTAATTATTAACAAACATAGCATAGCACTTTATGAGGCCGTCTTGGCGCAAGGGCTGAAAAACGCGACGGTTGTGAATTCACTTCCTACTCGGAAGAATCAATTACTTTGTCCACGCCCCGGTAACAAAACAAAGAAAATAACTATCTAGATTATAGATCATTTAATATAACATTTTACAGGGATATAATAATTATAAATACATTTCTTACCTGTCGGATAAAAATGCATGCATAAAAAGCGATATTATTCTATAAATGTAACGAATAAAAATAAAAGTAAATTTTGCCTAATTTTATCGCTATTTTTATCTATGTCTAGGGCAAAAAGTAACTGTCATGAACATTAAGATTGTTCTTGATAATTAAAAGATTTTTCTTGTTGTTTTCACGTGGTTTAATTATTTCAAAATTGATTATGTTAACTTTTTTTTATAAACAAAAATAATTTGATAAAAATGCTAATAGCTTAAAGCCTTATTTGTATTCGCGATTTACAGCTCTTTATAATATTAATTGACAAGTGGACGAAAACATTGGTCGTTACTGACATCCGGCTCGAAGGACCATCGACGCCATATTGAGCTTCTCTTGTAAATATAACAAAGACTAATTTTAAACGATTTATTTATAATAATAAAATTTTAGATATCGACAAACTTATTAACGTTAGGTTATTTATTAATGTTGTTATACCAAATTATGTTAGGGCTTGTTCTGTTGCTTAGATTGTCGTTTAGAGTAGTTTTACACTTTGGAGGCCATCCGTAAGTTACGTCACATGTTAAGGTAAAGGGGATCGAAAGAGTGTGACATGGAGTGGAGAAATTATTTTACAATATGGTCGACAAGTCGTGGTCGTCTTTAAGTTGGGTTTTCAGAATTTGCATTGTTCACTCGGGAAGTAAATAATCAAAAGTACGAAAAAAAAACTAAAATTAATGCGCAGCCGTCTACAACTAACTCCAGGGAGGCCACGACTCGTCAACCGTATTGTACAAACATAATTTCGTAAGCGTTCATGGGTGTAATTTATCTATGGCCGCTTGTAGGGTTATTTTGGAATGTTCGGTGGATATATTTTAATTAGAGTAATAAAATTAGTGGGAATTTTCAGATATTACGTATAATTTTATTAGGATTAGTATTTTTTTATTGTTTCTTGGTCTCGTTTTTGGGTAATTTCTATAAAGATTTTAAAAATATTTGTTTAATCTAGAGGTACGACAATACTTGGCGGGGCCAAGTCGAGCAAAATATGCAAAACACTCTGACGTCTGAAGGTTCCCTTTTTGTAATTTGTATAGACTTTTTCCGCAATTAATTTATTTATAGTGTAACTTCAGTATTGGCGAAATAAATGCCTTATAAGAAAGCTTTATTTTTTCACTTTTTGATTAGTTTTAAGGTGGAAGTGAACACCGAATCTCACTACGCTTGGAATTTTGTATTTGTTTTTTTTTTCTATTTATAGTATAAGTATACTTGTGTTCTGTTTGGATTCACTATTTTATTGTTTATTGTACAAAAAAATTTTTGGATTTATATTTAAAAGTGACTAAATATTAATATATTTTGACGGTATAAACTCATTTAAAAGTAAACTGATGATATAATAACGCTATTTATTTTTCAATTTTATTTATATATATATATATATATTTAAATTTAATGTCAAACTTTTCTGTATTCGTGTATCTACTTAATAGATCGAAATAAACAATAATATGTTAAGTGAATCCGAGCAGCTAATTTGCTATGTACGTTCTACTAGTCATTTACACGTCATTTTCTTATGTGTAGCGGAGTATCGTCTGACTGCGGATTTTAATTTTTCAGGGTTACAATAGAGTATTTTAAATATATTGAAATTCGTACAAAAATAGGAATGTGGTTGGATTTCAATGAGCTTCTTGGATAGTAGTCAATACCACAACTTACACAAATTATAACAAACCTATAAAATTTTCGATATATCCTATTTGACGTATTTTAAAAATTCATTTTCTTAAAAAAAAAACATCTTTCCATAGCTTGAGTAACTATTTAAAAATGTTAAAAACAGTGCCAACGCAGTTTATTTAAAAAAAACCTTATAACATAGTTGTTACAACTTACAAAAATTGTAAGAACTGTGTTAATTTCCTGGAGGTCCTGTCATTTTTAATTTTTTTACGTAATTTTAATATGTTTATAATTCTAACTATATAAATAACACTTTATGATATAATATAATTCAATATTTTTCTATATGGATTATGATATGAAGATATAAGTAGTGGCAGCTTAGCAGGTCGCAGTCAGATTATTTAATATCTTTTCTACTATTTACAATACTAAATAAATAAGCAACATACATGCTAAATACAGGCAAATATCCTTCTCCCCCCATTAACTTTGATATATATCGCCGTTGCGTTAAATAATAATCTAGTAATTGCAACATTATTTTTTAATAAAATAAACCATTCTAAATTTACTAGGTTTTTATACGACAGCGGTGATATAATACTTTGATATTCGTCCCTTGAAATGATCGCGTACAAATATATTGATAAAGACTGTAAACAATTTATTTTGTCTTTCAAAGAAAGTTATTTATAAGTTGGATAAAACTAAAAAGACATTTGTTTAACAATTTAAAAAAAACTATGAGATTTGTAATTTATGAAAAAACTAATTAAGACAGTTAGATATTTTTATTGTTTGCCAAAGATAGTCGTCACAAAATCAGCTTTTGCTAGCGCTCGCTTCGCTGCGTAATGTAAGATGCACAAAAAACGTAATATAATATGAAATGAGACAGTTGTTTGTAATTGTTGTTGACTGTCGTTGTACGTGACGTGTTGTATTGTTGTCCTTTACCCGTTGTTTGCGTGGTGACTTTATTATTACTATTTTTATTTGTTCTTTTTTTTAAAGAGTAATTCGAAATATTTGTAGAAACAATATATGGTGTTGGATTCCGCCCCCAAACTCTTAGTATATCAAAAATTTATGGAATTGAATGTCTTAATCATCAACGGGAGACCTTGAGGGGACCTCGGTTGTCAATGACACTGGAGGAAGATAATGTAAAAAGCTTGAGGTCACCCCGCCATGCGGCTATGTGTGGGTTCCCTCTGGCTACTCCGCCGGTGATACAGCGTGATGTATGTATGTATGTTACTCTATTCTAGAGATGTGTGAAGATGAAGTACAAGTGATTATTATTAACGAAACCTTAAATTTTGTAGTTTAATGACAATTTTAATGACAATCTAATGTAATCGTGAAGTCACCACGTCCCAAAATACTTGCCGTCCTGACCACTTTTATGAATCGCGTGCCCACCATTTTTGTTGTCTTTACTTTATAGCCTGTATTTATTGTGTTTTATAAAACCATTTTAAAAGTAATGTGTGTTTTATTTTCTTATTTTAAATCCCCTAGAATAAGGTGATATGAAAGTTTATAATTACGTACAATTTTAAATTTTAAAAAACAGTACGGATATACCCACTGCGAGAAAGTTTTCGACCCGATTCCATGTACATTATGTTTCACTGTTCTAGTTAGTGTGGCGTTGAGTTTGAACAGCCAACACTAAAATTTACCTAATCACAGAGAGAGATCGCAGAGGGCTCTGCTTAAAGCTTGCTGTTATATAGCCTCCCCTATATCCTGTAACAAAGATATATGAACCTTATTGTTTTAGCTATCACAAGTATACAGCATTTAGTTTAACTACTTTTACTCCCGACGCAAGTCGCAGTAATTGTAATGTAGTCCTAACAACATTTTCCCCACAAAATTTTTCAGTCATATGTTTTTTTGTCTTCTTAGGATCACATAGTAATAATCCTTTAATTTATCCTTTCCTATTGTGATATGTAGTCTTGTCTAATTATTTGGTGCCGAGGTAGAGACCTGGTGACTTGGCGGTGGAGGTGGAGATGGAGATCTATCACAGGTACCAGCAACCCATAACATGTTAAGTGTTCAATGGCTTCACTTACATTATGTTTAGATTATTGTGGACAGTTGGTTTCCTTTCACTTTGGTAAAAATATAATTAATAAAATGATGACAACTGGTTGTGTAGAAAAGTTTAGTAGTAATATAATGGCAAAACTTAAATACCTAAAACATGCTATATGGGAAATATTAAAAGTGAGTTTAATGCTATATTTTCTTCAAAAACTGTTAAGTCCAGGAGTTTCTTGTCTGACTGACTGGATTCATTAGAGTAGACAAAGTTTATATTAATTTTATAGTGAGAAAGCATATAACCATAGTGAATGATTTTATCAATGTTATGGTCTATTCTAAATTGCTTAAAAAAAATATAAGCAAAATGGCAAAATCTTTACATATAAAAAATAAAATAAAAAAATCTTTTGATAACATTAAAATGATATGGTACATAATAAATTGTGAAACTGGAAAAACTAAGGATCATAGCTTTAGTTTAAATTAAAAATTGATAATGGTTTAACTAGCTCTGATCAAGAAGTTGCCTGTGTATTTGAAAAATTAAAATAAACAAGTCCCGCTGAGTTTCTTGCGCCGGTTCTTCTCAGGTCGGGGGCATTAACTTATGGTAAACTGATGGTAACTTATTTGACGTTCATAAAATGAAGTATGTAATTTTGCATTTTGAATAAAACGATTTAACTTTACTTCACTATCTGTGTTGTGGTTGAAATAAAGATTTTTTTTATTGTATAAAAAAATAGGAACCAAAGCAGTACATTGTTAAGTTCTTTAACCCAAGGCAACTCTGCCTGTAAGGCAGATTTTAATAGCATATTAAGGTTGAAATGAGGCTAATAATAAAAATTATATATTCAAAAGAAGAACATTGCAGTGAATGACTTTCATTTTTAAGGTAGAAAAGGTTTCTGATTCAAACACAGTGTATATAAAATTCCCGTATATTAATTATATATTATACAAAAATTACCTTAAAGTGGAATCAATAATAATATCATAATGACAAACTTAATTTACTTCAGCGTTTCCTTGATAGATTTTATTCTTTATGAATATCAAAATATGTATTATGCTTGAGTAGCCTCTACACGTTAGACCAATTTGTACGTATAAAAATTAAAAATGTGTGTTCTTTAAATAATTATATAAGCATCAAATAAAAACAATAATTAATTTTATGAAAGCTACTATAATACTGTTTTAATAAACACGATTTACGGTTGTTAATTAAAATATCTTTCAGACTATTTCGTTTAATTATAGTCAAAAAAATAAAATAAAAAAATTCCCAGTAGTGTGTTACTTCTAGATTTTCTCCATGTTTTAAACAATAACAGTAACACTAACTTTTTAATTACTTTTCAACGAATTTTATCAACTTCAACGCGTAGAGGTTACAATTAGTATAAATTAAATATATTTGATCATCGTCGTCAATACACATGAAATATTAAAGCTACATAATTTAGCATAAAAAAGCTAATAAAATAGTACAATGAGACAACACAAATCGTATATACATCATATCAATTTTCGCTGCAGGTTGTTGTGGCCAGTAATTATTATTAACATATATTTTGATAACAGTAAATCTGTGTCACACATTAAAAAAATATATAAATTAAGCATGAAAACATGTATATATAAGGCGGTCAGTCAATGTAGTGTACAAAATAATTTCTTACAACATTTTCGACTTTCACTGCCGGCCTTATATACAATAGTCAATAATAAATAATCCGAATAAACTAATAAACTTAACAAGCCTACAAAAATCCGCAACAGCGTTAGCTCAATGTACTATATTAAATATTTATTTAATAATAATGATTTAATTAAAAAAAAACATTACATTTCACTAGCCGTCTCCTTTACTTCGAAGCTACAAAAATGAACGTTGCCGTTAGGCCTCAGGTGGTAACAAGGGAGTTCACACTCCGTTAAATACACACTAATTTAAATTAACCTTAGTTAATTAAGCTACAATTTTTTGTATAACATTATAGTTCTAATAAAGTATTCATTAGACTTTAATAAACAGTTTTCGTTTAAGGTTTTGGAAATTAATTATCAGCTTCACGCTGTATCCCGCACACAGCAGGGTAGGCAGAGGGAACCTAGTGTTAAGACACTCTGTTCCCCACGAAATTAATTATTTTTTATTAATTTCCGTACAAGACAAGTTGATTCCTCTTTTATATAACGAACAAAATATGTACGTAATACGATGTTACTGAATATATCTATAGTCATTGTGCTATATAATTTCTTTTAATGGCTTGCTATTGCGACGACAAACATTTTTTTATTAGTTCAACGTTTAGCTCTAATTATAAAATTAATTTGTCAAAATGCTTATAATATTATTATTATTATATCTTATTTAAACTCAAAGAAAGTACTATGATTTTTTTATAAACATAAATTTTACGTGATTATATTTAACCACTTTATCAAATTTCAGAAGCACAATTATATATTATACAGTAATAAGTAAATTATATTTTACATTATGCCAAAATATTGTTCTATGGCGGTACACGTATGCTCAATAATATAACAGTATTGTAAAGCGCTAGCTATAAACTTAAAAGAATTTTATTTTAATTCTATTATGATAATATTTAAATAGTTCATTGAAATTCATAAGTCGTAATCGTACAAATTTAGATTGAAAACTACTAATAAGAAATCATAAAAATATTTGAATATAAAAATTACATTAATTTAAAAAAATATATATGTCAGTTATGTTTATATTTTTAATAGAACATGATAATATTGTTTCACATTGCATGTCTACTTGTTCTTTTTGTCTTATTCAAAGATTACGACGAAATAATCACAAGTACTTAAAATTCGATAATATAATATAATGCTTAATTCAAAAAATGTTTACAGAAGACTGCTCGAAAAGTCGATTGATAATCAATTTAAATATTGTTGCGAGAAGTCAAAATTCAAGTAAACTCAACATACAAAAACAAATTCAATTTACCTAAATTAATATAGCACAACAAATACCCTACAATTAACTTTAAATACAAATAAAACAAAATACGAAATCTCAATTTTTGTTTACAATTATTTATAAAGGAACAATAAATCATTTTGGTTAGTCGATATTATTTATACAACAAATTAATCATATAGAAACAGGTACAGTAACGTTATTTTTTTTTAATTAAACAGAATATGCAATATTTTTTTCGATATTTTGCATAAGTAGTTATTTCATTTTTATATATTTCAAATGTGATATAATATCTCTGTTATAGTACGATAATATTTGTCCGAAATTTTCATTAACAAATTATAAAAAATAATACGTCATTTAAATAAATCAAAATAAAAAAAACAATTTAAATTCAAATTTGCTTTCTTTTTCTATATAATTTAAATAATGTATACAAATATAACGTTAACATTTAGGAACTAGCAATCAAAATTTCAAAACAGTCTTCTTAGTTTACACTAAAATTGGAAATTCTATCGACCCAAAACTACAATTAATAAATTTATAATAATTAAGTAATACGCATTAAGAATAGAGATCAATAAATTATACGTAAAAAGAGATGGAAAAAATATTGCAGTAAAAAAATATTATCTACAGATTACAACAGAAATATTACGTTTATTTTTTACTAAAGTTAATTCAATTTAAATATAAAAATGTCACGTATACGCAAAGAATTTTTTACGAAAAACAAAACTTATTTATGTACAGAAATTCAATAACAAAATATCAGTTTCATTATAAAAAATATTTTGGACATATAAAAAAAAACACGCTAAAAAAACCGCCGAGTATTATTTTTTTAACTCCAGTTGTGACAACGACCGAACACGAAGCTATAGATAAGTAATATAATTTAGCTTGACAAACAAATTAAGTGTAATGGAAGCTATCGTTCGAAGTTTGGAATACTTTTTTCTTAAGAAAATTTAAATTTTTATTTAAGTGATATATAGGTAAATTCTAAAACAGTTGAAAATAAAAAAAAAATGTGTAATTGCAAAACGAATCTACTAAAAATATTTACATTAAAACGAACCACAATATTTGTGAAACCTCAATCGTCAACTCCCATTATAACTTAATACATTTTACTAAAACCTAATTAAATGCTAAAAAGCCAACCTTTACAATTTTAATCCTTATTGTCTTATATTCGAATTTGCACTCCGAAATTCAATTGACATTTAAAAATTTTACTAAAACAATTTCGCTCTACACAAGAATTACAAAAATTAAAAAACGAATTCAACAATATAATGGAATAACAATTCATTTTATAAAATGGCAGTGTCCAAATTCACTTAAATAATTGATTTATATAGGTATGATTATTTAAAACAAATTGTTTTATAATTTTGTTGTTAGCAATAAATGGCGGAAAAAGTGCAAAGAATATTTTCACTCAAAGACTTATAAGACGAGATGAGACGAGACAATGACTTAAAGGCATACAGCCAACTTTTTGTTTATGAATTTGTTATATTTTTTTTTACTATTATTATTAATGGCAGAAAAAGAAAAAAAATATTTTAAAAAAAACCATTTTGAGTAAAATATCACTCAAAATGGAATAAGAGAGTGACTTGAGACTAATTTTGTTATTAACAATCGATTGCGAAAAAATTGCAAAGATATTTTTTTAGCAAGAACTTATACAGACATTTTTTTTTGAAAATGGACAAAGAGTCTACTCCTTTAATATCACACAATATATTTGTTCAATTTAACATGTGTATATTACATTAAATTTTAAAATTTGTTCGGCGGCTGCTAATTTAAATTATTTAATATATATTGGTGACATTTTGCATACAGTATATAGTCCATATAGCGTTACTTGAAGGACTGCGTAGTAACAAAAGATCATCGTTATTGAGATTGGCTATGATGCTATAATAAGAGTATTATACTTCGATCAACTATCCACTAGATTGAATGATTGAAATGACAAAAGAGAGAGAGATGTCAATATAACCAAAAATTTAAAATATTATTACACACAAACTTATGTAGTGGACATAAAAAAATCAACAGTATTCTTATAATAATAAAGCATTAGCAATAAAGCATTAGCATTTTTTCTTAGTTCAGGCCAACCAATATTCAACAAGATTTTTGATAGTGTGGAGGCAAATATTGACAACTGACGAGATATTTTTATTTATTTGTATAATAATGATTTTTAAGTACTATAAAAATTTATCTATGTAACCGAAACTTGTACTTACCGAAAGAAAGACACTCCTGAAACCTTACTGTTTTGGTGGTTTTTAACGCAGTTTTTAAAAGCACACTGAGACATTTTAGGGCCTCCACTCGTTGGCGAAGGTTGGATGATATTAAAATCAAATAAGAACACAACGCTTTTTGTGCTCTTACTTCTCGGGCCGTTTTTTAGACTGTAACCCTTAATCTATGTGCAGTTAGTGGATCGAAGGTATTATAGTAAAACAATTTGAGTCGTAAGTAGAATTATTTCGACGTTTGAGGGTGTTTGTGGGTATATCGAGTGGCGTTACAAGGAGTTTACACTGTATATTAGTTGTTAACTACTACGCAATCCTATCTAGCAATTTCTATCAATGAATACGTCAAATAACATATATCAAAATTTTGATTTAGTTCCATTGTTCCTAACCACTTAAATACATACATGGTTGCAATTTGTTTTTGAAAATGTTTCCAAATTTTATAATTAAGGCATAACCACACAAGTTTACAAAAACATTCAAACCATCATCAATTTAATACATTTTTGATCACAAAAATGACCGTTTATGCAAAAAAATCACATTTTTTTTAATTAACTATGCACAAGCAACACTAAAAAGGTTTTTTATTTTTACTTCACGCTATATCCCGCATATATCGAAATAGGCAGAGGGAACCTAATGTTAAGACATTTCGTTTTCTCCGTAGACATACGCACGCAATGAAAACAAATGAATCCCACGAATAAGAATAGAATCTACAACCATTACGTTCACACTCAGACGGCCCCTAAAAAGGGCTATTAAAACATTTTATATATTCGAACATTAAGTCGTATCTCAGTGATGGCCGACAGTCGCGGTTTTTTCTTTTTGTTCACGAAAAAATTTTGACAACCGTTGTTTTTGTAGATCATTGTAGTTCTTATTCGACATTCGGACTTCTTCCAGAAGTTTCTGGACTGCTTTATTTTTGGGTGATATCTTGTCTGCGTGTTTTAGGTCTGAGAGGGCCGCGTCATAGTTTTTAAGGGCGAAATTTGCTTGACCACGACGGTACAGAGCCTTTTCGTTGCGAGGATCGATGTGCAACACCTGTAGAGCATATTAATGAATTATTAATCTACTTATTCTACTAATATTATAATGTGAAAATTTGTGAGGATGGATGTTTGTTCCATTTCACGCAAAAAATATTGGACGAATTTAGATGAAACTTTATAATAATATAGTTTATACATGAAAATAAAACATAGCCTACAATTTATGTAAACATTTTGTACAAATTGGCTAATAACGATTTAGTTTAAGCGGGCGAAGCTGCGGTTATGTCGCTAATATGTATGTATATATAATTCTTTTGTTCGTGTGTTTGTCACTCTAATTCTCCTCCACAACTTTATTTATATTAAATCAAATTCTGTATTTATAATTTGGATATCGTGGATTTATTATATTTATTATTATGCAGCACAGTGTCTAGGCGTACAAAGATTAGGTTTCCTCCTGTGCTGCTGTTGATAATCACTGTATTTTATAAAGATTTTTATTTTCTTTATATAATAGGATATCCTTTTTGACTTACAAAAAAATGGTAGTCTATAGAAGAGTTTACAAGCTTGTAAGAAAAAAGTAATACACATTTGGTAACTTTCATAATATATTAAAGGTTTATTTTTATGTCAATGTATTGGAAATGTTTAAATAGTCAAAAACTTTATGGTTTACTTTACATAGATTTAAACTTATATGAAAAAATCCATTTCCTTTTAAAATTTTAAATTAATATCTTACATCTGAACAGCTTTTAATGGCGGCTCGATAGTCTTCTAATTTGGAGTAGCACGCGGCCAAGTTGAGATTGCTTTGAAGAGTGTATGTTGTTATTTCTTCATAATCTAAAAACAACAAATATTCATTTAGCTTCACGCTGTATTCCGCATATAACAGACAGAGGAAACCTGGGAACCTACTTCTCCGTTCTCCACTTTCCGCTGAATTCTGGAGTGGTATAGTGGCATGATTCAACGCCGCGCTTTGTCTCGTTAACAATGCAAGGGAATGAAAATATTCACTTTTTCGTTTTAGTGTATTAATTGAAGTCGTTTTTTTTTGATAAAAATTAATTTATTTTACGGTTTTGGTAAAAGTGTTGGGTAACAAAGTAGAGTAGAGAAGGTAAGTCTAGTAAGTAGTAGTCCTATGCAAAACTTCAGTCTTAATTAGGTATTTTTGTTCATCCCACACGCCAAACTTTCACCAAACTATCCTTGAAGTACATCCTTTCCAATAAAGAAAAGAATCATCGGAATCGGTTGGTGTGATATTGAGTTATTCGTCCATTTGTCGCACACATACCTAATGCAAATTTAATACATGTAATTCTCTCACAGATACCATTGTCAGACATGGACCAAGTAAAAAAGATGATCAAACGAGCACCAACACTTCCTTTTTTATTTAAAAGCTCTAACTTTCAAAAAAAAAAAGAATCATCAAAATCGGTTCACCCAGTCAAAAGTTCTACAGTCGAGTTGATAACCTCTTTTTCTTACAGAAGTCGGTTAAAAATATACCACTATAACAATCATTCCCCCTAATGGGGATCAAGCCTAGGACCATCGCTTTACCAATCAGACGATTTACATAATTTTGACGATTATTACATACTTACAACTATCATATCCTTTTTTAATATCGTGTAAACTTTGTTTAGCGTATTCTAGAAAACGGAGACTCTTGTGGTACTTCCTCGCGGCGGCTTTATATCGAAAAGTTCCAAACAATTTGTTACCACTCTCTTTGACATTACGTATGTTTTGCATTAATTCTTCTATCTGAAATAAAAAAAAATGCATCACCATGTACAGCATAGTGTCTATCTCTTAAAAAGATTCCCCAGAAGAGGATCCACCAGCAAAAAAAGTTTCATCGACATCTGGTTGACACCAGTTAGTGACACAGCCATATATAACTACTACTTTCTCCAATTTCTCTTCTTTCTTTAGTTTATTATCTTTAAATACATCACCTACTTATAAAATTAGCAATTGACAAACAATTAAACTTTCCATTACCATTTAGTCCCTCCCATGTTATTCAAGTTGAGAAATTTTACCAATATATATTACTTATAGAGAGAGTCTAAAAATCAACAAAACACTCACAGTAAGATTGGTGCGCAGATCCTCTGGATACTCTGGCATGTGGTCAGCACTGCCGTCGCTACAACACACGTCCCAGTTATCGAAGTCTTTTATTTCACCGCAATCTTCTATTATACATTCCTATGGGGAAATATAAAATAATGTTATTACAGAGTGTTTTTGTCGTCACTTTAAATGAAACTACAGTTTTTACTAGTCTATAAAAATCTAATATAATTAAAACAAAAGATTTTTTTCCAAAAATCAAAAAGTGATTTTTTCAATTAAAATAATTATTAAAATTATCATTGTGAAATAAAAAGCGAAAACACCACACGTCGTGTCGTTTTTTAAAATGTACGTAACCCTAAAAATCAATATACATTTATAAAATTAATAATTATAATTGTAAAATAAAAAACTTTATTAGTATCAACCTAATCCTATTACAATAACGCTTTCACAATCGTATGTATGACATCGACTGTTGATGTCGATATTACATTTAAAAGAATACATACAATATAAGATTATTACAGAAAAAAGTAACCCTATTACCATTGTTATTATATGTTTATTTTTATTGTATTTATATTATTAACGAAGCCACAATAGTGTTTTTTTTTTATTATATTTATTGTTTTGAAATAATTACAAGATGATTTTATAGATGTTGATCATTTCGTGTATTTAGATGAAGAGCACCTAAGGCGCTACGGCAAAGTTTTGAATTCGACTCCAACTCGGAGAATTAATTTTGAATTTCTCGCTCTAGTAAAAAGACAAAGAGCGGCGCGTAATTCCGCCACCCAACACGTAATGTCTCAATTATTAAATATCAGATAATTAATAATGAGAGATAGGAAAGCAAAGAGTTTATTTGTTATTAAGCCTAAGATAAATGGAGATATTTCCAATAAAAATATAATAATTACGTATTATTAAACTAAAACAAAAATTGATCATATATTTTTATAGTAAAGAAAAACTTTGGTTTTGTAAATCAAAAATAAGATTTCTCTTTAAAAACTTTAAAGAAAAAGATTATCTCCACACTTCTTACTTTTTTGAAATGATTCCAAAAAAATTGTAATTTAGTCATATTTTCTTTATTTATATAGCAAAATTGTACAAGATATTTACTTAAATTGTAACCGATTACCGTAGCTAGCTTACTGTAAAGTCTCGTTTTCAGTAGTTTTTAGTGTGAAAGTGGAAGAAACATCCGTCCTTATAAATTTCCACATTTATAATATTATATATATGATAGGACATATACTAATCTTTTGTTAAAACTGTAACTTATCACTGTCTGTTCATGGAACATATATGAGCAAAACTATTATTGGAAGAATTTAACAATAGAACCCAAAAAAATAATTTTATTTTTTTTATCTATTTGACGGTTAGTCTGTTGTCTGTGTGTTTGACCGATTTGATTTGTGCATGTTTTATTTCAATCGGTTCATAAATAAAAAAGTTATGTCAATATAAAGCATATTGCATGCGACAATATTACTACAAAATAATTATTTTATTGAATTAGCATTAGTTTTCAATGTATGGATATTGTCTTTAAAATGATAATGTTATTAATAGATCACGAACGTAATTTAGATAAGAAAATAAATATTTTGCAGTACAATTGAACCACTAGTTACTAATACATTAGAACATTCTTTTATTCATAACAGCCCAGTCGTGGCGCAGAGGCAAAAGAGTGTGGCTATAAACGCGACAGGTTGTAGGTTCGATTCCCACTCGAGGAAATGAAATATTTAATATTTTCATTTCTTCGCTCTGGTGTCGACGCAAAGCGCGGCGTTGAGATCCTTCACTCAACACACAATACCTCCATAATTCGTCGGAAAGTGGAGAGCGGAGTGTCTTAATACTCTGCCTACCTTGATACATATGGGATACAGCGTGAGCTTTAGACTATAGTTAAAAGAATGCAGGCACCAGAATATAATCTAAAATTACATCAAAAGAATATGTTTTATATTTAAAATATTCTCACCACTTTGGGCCGTCCATCGTCCGCCAGCCTCTGTATCTCCACCACAATGCCCAAGCCCGCCAGCACTCTACCGAACACTACGTTAGTGTCATCTAAGTGTGGACACGGCACGCTCGTTACGCAGAACTGTGAACCATTCGTGTTTGGACCCGCATTGGCCATACTGAGGACGCCGGTTTCATGCTAAATATGAGGAAAAAACCGGTCAGGTAAATGAGAAATACCATTTTAAAAAGTTTACAGAATAAATTTGCTGGCTGGCATGTGCAATTCTTTTCAATGAAATATATTACACATATATGTAAATTTGTGAATGTTTTTTTCTTATAATATTAACTATAAATTTAAGTTTTCACACTTTTTGTTTCAATTATATTGTAAGTACTTAACAAATTTCATAATTGTAGATCTATAGGTTTTAGTTTATGCGGCATTGTTTGCATTTTACAGAGTAAACATAAAGTACGTATGTAATACATTTGTTTATCGCTTTATTTGCCGATTGTTTTGAAGACATTTATATGGCGGAGCTCACGGAATAATGATTACAATTTAAAAATAAATATTCAGTTTATATTATAACCATAACAATACATGAGGACAGTCATGGCGCAGCGGCATGAGATGTGACTGTAAAACCGACTGGTTGTGGGTTCGACCCCCCCTCGAAGAAATGAAATATTTACTTAAATGTATATTTCCATTTCTTCGCTCTGGCGCCGAGGTTAAGCGCGCTCCAGAATTCGGCAGAAAGTGGAGAACGGAGTATCTTAACACTAAGTTCCCTCTGCCTACCCTGCTGTGTGCGGGATACAGCGTGAAGCTGATTTGATTCATAACAAATACAACAGTTTGCAAGGTTTACCTCCCTAAACAGAGACAGGTGGAGAATAAATAATAATAATAAACACAATAAAACATATAGAGATTTTTCTATGACTATAAACATGAATATGTATATGTAATATTCTTATTTGTAATATTATTTTTATAGAACCAGCGTCCTATAAAAAGAATATTACATATAAGCAAAAATGCAAAAAGCTGATATACCTGTAATTTAAAATTTTCATCTTCAAACGTAGGACCGTATATGCTCTCGCCGCCAGTCCCATCTCCATTGATTATGTCCCCACCTTGCACCATAAACTGTGATATTGCTGTAATAAATAAAACAAAATTTAAAGTACATTTTATCCACTAATGACCTACAGAATTAAATTGACCAAACTGAAATATTTTTATAGCAGCTGTAGAGAAAGAAGAAAAAGAGAGTGTTTATGTCCAAGTTATCTCCACTATATAGAGACCGTCGTGACCCAGGGGCACAAGTGTGTGACTGTAACCAAATGGTTATGGGTTCGATCCCCTCTCGAGGGAATGAATTATTATTTTCAATTCTTCGCTTTGGAACCAAGGCCTGGCAAAAGCTTGGCGCTGACTTTCGCCACCCAACACGCAATGGCTCGAACTAGGTTACACTAGGTGCCCTCTGCCCTGCTCTACCCTGTTGTATGCGGGATACTATATGAAGCTAATTTTTTCTTTTTTAATCTCTAGTAGAAATAAATCGATGTCCCTAAGTATCGTTAGCGAAAAATCGCAAATGCTTTTTCACTTTTTTTTTAAACTACTAGGCAGTGTAGTGTTATGATTTTTTCAAAATTAGAAAAAAATAATTATTTATGCGTTTTTGAACGTGTAAATAATCAAAAACTGCCATTGTTAGTATTTCAAAACAGCAATAAAAGATACTTGCAATTTTTCACTTTCAATACTTTACCTAAGGATTGTCGAAATTTGTTTTATTACTATTTCCGACTTTAGATTCCATGCCCTACATGATTCTGATAAAAAAAATATAATAATACTTATATAATTTATATGTAAATATATTATTGCATTTGTTTTATTTATAGCTTTTTGCAATAAACAATGATCAAGGTTAATGCTTCATGAAATAACCATAACTCTGTATTGACTGACTGAATGACAATTACTATGTCAAGGTTTGACCACAAGTTCAAACTTAGAATAGTTATTTGTTAAACAACATAATATAATAATAATTAATGGCCCTAAGTAATGAATTTCCTTAGCTAAAAATTTGTATAGTGTATGAATTTTCTTATATAAATTTAAAAAAAGGGTAAAATTCAAGATAATTTTACATATTCCCTTGTCATGAGACAAATAATAAAGTATTTATTTAAATAAATTCTAAAACCTTATTAAGTAAATAATGTACAGCAGATTTAAAATATATCATAATGTTATAAGAATGAATGTCCTTGAAAAATGAATTTCCTTGGCTAAAAATTTGTATAGTGTATGAATGTTCTTATATAAATTAAAAAAAAGGGTAAAATTCAAGATAATTTTACAGATTCCCTTGTCATGAGACAAATAATAAAGTATTTATTTAAATAAATTCTAAAACCTTATTAAGTAAATAATGTACAGCAGATTTAAAATATATCATAATGTTATAAGAATGGAATGGAAGAATGTCTACTGGGCCCACTAGTAAAATAGTATATATTACCTTTATGAAATCGAACTCCTTTAAAATGGAGAGGTTTTCCACAGATTCCGATACCCTTTTCTCCAGTGCAGAGAGCTCGAAAGTTCTCTGCCGTTTTAGGCACAACATCATGTCTCAGTTCTATCACAATACGCCCAGCTTCAATATGATAACATAAAATTTGAAAAAATGCTTTTATCATAGTTGATTAGAAAGAGTAGCTTGAACATTACAAGCAAATGTTAATGTTTACTTCAAATGAGGCCCATTAAACCTACACTTTTACAACTTATCACTAAAAAGGCCCAGCATCTGCATAGTGAACTTGTGGAATGCTAAATAGGTTCTTCTAAAGATTAATCTATTTATATTTTATTTTCTCAAATACTTTGTCCTTATCTAATATCTTTATACATAGAAAATAGTAAATATATGTATTTGATTTTAAAACTATTAACAAAGCAAATTTACAATACAACAGTACAGTAATAAAGTATTGTTTATAAAATTCATGAATGTGTCCAATGTGTGTTCAAAAAAATAAATATAACAATTTTCTCAGGCAACTAGTCACTATACGAAATCATTACAAAGTAATAAATAATAGTTTATTAGTCTATTTACATACAATGAGTATCAAATTGTAGATAAATAATGCACATGTCTAACATGTAACAATGTGAGGCTTTCTGATAAATGTACTCAATTTGCAACATAACAACCATACAAAACTTACGCGGCCTCGGCCCACTGAACTGAATATAAAATCAAAAAATTCTAATAAGAATAATCATAACTAAGAAATACTAACATAACCCTCATTTAATATTAAAAGGCAAGACGACATTTATTCATTTCAATAACTTAAGTCAATATAATAACTAACCTTTCTCTCCATCGATTAAGATATCTAAGAACACTAAAGGATTTCTTTGTTTTTGCTGGGTCCTCGTTATCATTCTTTTCCATAAATAACAGCAGGTTTGCCGATTATAAGAAAAAAAGCGTATACATAAATCTAAACAAAACACTAATTAACCATTTCATGGTTATTTCATCTTACAAAAACCGTTGAGTTCATTTAACTAAATAAAAACAAAGTAAAAATAGTAGGCCCGACGCCGACCTACCCCAAACACAGAGACAGTAAAAATTAAAAAAAAACAATAAGTTAAAGTGTCAAATAGTTAATGTTACCATAAAAGAATACTGATGATAATCTACAGATAAATTGCCTAGTCGAAATTAATATTGATTGAGGTACTGAACATTATATTTATGGTGATTTTGTTTAATAATTACGAAAAAATTAAATATTATCGTCGTACTTATTTTATATATAATAAACACTAATTATAATTTAAACGTAACTTCGTAATTTTCACCAAATGTATACTTTACTTTAATAATATATATTAAGTCTGTTTTTGAATATATATTAGTAGTACAGTATAGAACGGTATGGTAATAGTGGGCGTTAGCCTGGTCAGACACGATAACGTCCAATATTACCGTAGAATAATATTGTCAATAAAGTTCGTATTGACAATAATATTGTGCGTTTGCGGGCAGTTTTTCGATATTGATCAATATTATTGTAGATTTCTAGAAATTCTGTTTTTGTCACGGCAATATCGGGGGGAGAGGCAAGGTTATTGTCAATAATGTTGCCGTGTGCATGATTAAACTCAGTTTTTTTCTCATGCAGTCTTTTATAATTTTCTTCATTGCCTTTTTTTCTAAGTAAACTAAATGCAATAACTAAAGCAACGACTTATTTCATTCTAGCTATTTTCGATTTAACATGTGCGCATACAAATAAACCTACTGACCGACTGTGTTAGATTTTACTACGAAATATTGTCAATAATATTGCATAGTGTGGGTGGCCATATATTGAGCAATATTATTGTCGAGGCCAGTTATAGCGCAGGAGTACAAAGTGTGACTGTAAAACCGACTGGTTGTGGGTTCGATCCCCACTCGAGGATATGAAATATTTACTTAAATTTATATTTCCATTTGTTCGCTCTGGTGTCGAGGCAAAGCACTGCGCTGAGGTTTACCACTCAGCACGCAATACCTCCAGAATTTGGCAGAAAGTGGGGAAGTGAGGATACAACGTGAAGCTGTTTTTTTTTAATTATTGTGAATAGTGTGTGTATTGTGTGTGTGGCTAGCCTTAATGCACTAGCAATACTGAGCAGTCTTTTGTGTTGTCATTGTCAACAAACTAGAAGTAAGTTGTCATTTGTCAGACGTTGCGTCATCGCCGTCATCAAGATTTACGATAGTTAATTTATTGGATTGTGCAGCTATGAGCTATGAGTTTTAATTCGTGAAAATATTCAGCTTTTCCTGTAAGTATTAAAAAATAACAGGATATTTAACAGTTCCACAAAAAACAATAAGTGTTTTTATAGCTTTTTGCGAGACTTCAGTATACAAAATGATAAAAACTGGTTTGAAGGTATAAGTGTAGGTAACGACGGCCACTTATTGACTATTCTGTTTTCAGATTCTACGATGTCTTCGTCAGCAATCTATATACTAGATGTAAAGGGTAAAGTCCTCATATCGAGGAACTACCGTGGAGATGTTGACATGGGTGTTATAGACAAATTCATGCCACTCCTAATGGAGAAAGAGGAAGAAGGCATGTGGACACCCTTATTGCAAACAAGCGAGTGTACATTTGCATATATCAAGACAAACAATCTCTATATTGTTTCTACTACTAAAAAAAATGCTAACATTGCCCTTGTTTTTGTATTTCTTTATAAAATAGTGGAAGTCATGACTGAGTATTTTAAAGAACTTGAAGAGGAAAGTATTCGTGATAATTTTGTTGTAATATATGAACTAATGGATGAACTTTTAGATTTTGGATATCCTCAAACTACTGATAGTAAAATATTACAAGAATATATAACACAAGAAGGTCATAAGTTGGAAATGCAACCTCGTATTCCCATGGCAGTCACTAATGCTGTTTCTTGGAGATCGGAAGGCATTAAGTATAGAAAGAATGAAGTATTCCTTGATGTCATAGAATCTGTTAATTTATTGGCTAATTCAAATGGTAATGTTTTGAGAAGTGAAATTGTTGGTGCCATCAAAATGAGAGTTTATTTATCTGGTATGCCTGAGCTACGCCTTGGACTGAATGACAAAGTACTGTTTGAAAGTACTGGTCGAGGGAAATCCAAGTCTGTAGAGTTAGAAGATGTGAAGTTCCATCAATGTGTTAGGCTCTCACGCTTTGAAAATGACAGGACAATATCTTTTATACCCCCAGATGGTGAATTTGAGCTTATGTCTTACAGGTTAAATACTCATGTTAAACCTTTGATATGGATAGAATCTGTCATTGAACGCCATGCCCACTCCAGAGTGGAGTATATGATCAAAGCTAAGTCGCAATTCAAGAGACGCTCAACAGCTAACAATGTTGAGATTATTATACCTGTGCCTGCAGATGCTGACTCTCCAAAATTTAAGACTACTATTGGAAGTGTAAAGTATACTCCAGAGCAAAATGCAATTACCTGGTCTATCAAATCCTTCCCTGGTGGAAAAGAGTATTTAATGAGAGCTCACTTTGGTCTACCATCAGTTGAATGTGAAGACACTGATGGTAAGCCACCAATACAAGTCAAATTCGAAATTCCTTATTTCACAACTTCTGGTATTCAAGTAAGATATCTAAAAATCATAGAAAAAAGTGGTTACCAAGCACTGCCATGGGTAAGATACATCACTCAGAATGGAGACTATCAGTTGAGAACTAACTAGGATAATATTTTTTGTTTTTGTTACATTCCTTATATGTTTAAGTTGCACTTAGTATGTAATTATAATCATTATATATTCACACTTTTACTTAACGATATATAGAAGTATTATTATGTAAGCATTGTTTGACGGTATAATAAAAAGTTCCAAATTTATGTTGTATTTTATTTCATTCCTGTAAACCCATTTTTTAGGTAGGCAGAGGGCACTTTGTGGTAAGATTAAGACACTTCATTTCCCATTTTCCACCGAATTTTCGAGGCGTTGAGTGAACCTATAACGGTCATCTTTGCAGTCGTATGCTTGTGTCGTAATTATGTATAATTAAAATTTTTATTTAAGAGACCAGTCGTGGCGCAGGGGCACAAAGTGTGACTGTAAAACCGACTAGTTGTGGGTTCGCCCCTTACTCGAGGAGATGAAATATTTACTTAAATTTATATTTCCATTTCTTCGCTCTGGTCTCAATGAAAAGCGCGGCGTTGAGTACTGCCATTCAACACGCAATGCCTCCAGAATTCGACAGAAAGTGGGGAACGGAGTGTCTTAACACTAGGTTCCCTCTACCTACCCTGCTGTGTGCGGGATACAGCGTGAAGCTGATTTTAATTAATTTTTATTTAATATAAAAAAAATATTCTCTCTATATAGTAGTTCCGATAAATGGGGAGTATTATTTGATAATTAGGGTAATAAAAATGTTTTTTTTCTAGATGAGGCTAGTAGACTATTAATAATAATCTTAAAAATATTTAAAAGAAAATCATGTATTGTATTGTACCGTAAAAGATTTGTATACTAGATATTTAAGTACCGACGGTACCGTAAAACCAATTTATCATATTACCCTCTGTATATGTCTCTGTATTTATCATATTACCCTCTGTATATGTCAGCTGTCATCAAGGAACATATACTGTCATTGTTTGATATTATTGTTTTGATTTTCGCGGGTTTTATTTTGTACAAGATAAAATGCTTAATAATATAAGAATATTAAAGAATGCTCAATTTTGTTACGCCTGCCATCGACCAATTAGTGACATCTTACCATCAAGTAAAACCCAAGTCTTAAAGCAAAAAAACGAACAAAATAGTGATAACCTAAAAGATGTGGAAATTGTAACCGAACACAAAAATTTATCAAAACAATTTAGAGTTAATGATGTTAATATCCAAATGATTTCAAAAAATTTATATAATCAATTATTCAAGGGTGCGACAACTCAAATTGATCCATATTTAATAAAAAGGTTAATTTCTTAAATCATATGTAGCTTATTATACAATTATATTTAATTAATACATACAATTTCAAATATTTTTGTACGTTTTAGTTTTCAAGACCACCTTTATAAACATGGAATAAATTTTAAAGAAAATACTTATATGTCAGATGTAGAACTGAAACTACCCAAACTGGAAGGGAAAGATATTGTAGAACATTTTTACAATATTGGTGAGCAACAAAGTGCCCCATATAGAGAACTGTTGAGAGTATTATCTTCTAGTAAATTGCCACAGTTGCCAAAGGTAAGTATTTTTTTAGACTCCACTGTGGAATGTAGGCCTGTCTCATAGAGCACCAGCTATCTATAGCCATTGAGTGTTTAGCTCTGAATATAAGAGCATAGTATTTATTAAATTATTTATGCAAAACATCATACAGATTATAAATATAATTTACCTGTACATTTATTACAAAATACCATTTAATATTTAAAAAAATATTCCTATTATAGAAATGGTTTAAACAAAAAGGTTGGACCAAATACACATCAAAAGGGTCACAAGCTGTTCCTTTCCCTCTCGATGATGCATTAATCCTTGATGTTGAAGTCCTCATGAAAGCTGGTAAAAGACCTACATTGGCTTGTGCAGTATCACCTACTGCATGGTTTGTAAGAATTAAATATAAAAAATATTTGATTAATAATTTTTTTATTAGTTTATATATTTTACTTTGACTTCGTTCATAATTATATTCTATACAATTTGACTTGCTTTTATCTTTTTATTATAAGCTTAGCCTTATGATAAATAGATGTCATAAAGTACATGCTTACTAGTTTTATAATTATAGTATATTATTATTTGGTAATGACTTTATATCTATATATAGTAAAAAAAATATAAATGTCTATAAATAAGTTCAATGTCTCAAGAATTGGACGGTGTGTGGGGCCATGAGTTAACACTAAGTAAATCCTACCCTGCTGTATGTGGACAGGATTTTTTTTGCAAATAGAAGAATTAACAATTGTAATGGATTAATATTTTACAGGGCTCTTGGAAATGTTTAATTGGTTAATAAAATAAATATATAACACATTGAATTAGTGTAAAACCACAAATATTATTTTACATATTACAGGTATGGCTGGGTTAGTGAAAATTTATCTAGTGAAGAGAATCATCAATATTTTAGCACTGTAGAATATGAAAGTCTTATACCATTAGAAAGTAATGAAGAAAATGAAGGGACAGATTTAGATAGGCCGAGGATAGTTGTAGGTCATAATGTTTCATATGACAGGAGTAAAATTAAAGAGCAGTATTGGCTAAATAAAACAGGTGATAAGATTAAAATTTGCTGTGACAAAATATTATGAAATATATATTTTTTTAGCTATTACACACAATTATAATGGCTATTATGATTGTGTGTTCGATACCCACTTAAGAGGTATGAATAATTTTCATGTTTCTGTTTTGAGGAGATAATATATGGTATTGAGTTTTGCCAGTCCATATGCAGTCTTATATTTTGGTTAAAAGTGGAGAAGTCACACTGACTTCTATATGCAGAAAAAATAAATAAGGTGTAAAACTAAAATAATAAATATTTTTTATATAAATATAATAGGATAAAAATAGTCTGGAGTTCTTTATTATTTTATAAATACTTTATTTACCTTAATTTCTAGTAGAATTCAATGACATATTGATTCATTCATTGAATAATCACAATTTTTATTTGTAGGTGTGCGTTTCATGGATACAATGTCAATGCATACATGTGTGAGTGGGGTCACTAGTTATCAAAGGACAGTACTAAAGGCTAAAAATAAAGAACCAGATCCTTCGGATGATGATTGGATGGAGATTAGCTCATTGAATAGTTTAAATGATGTGAGAATATCCTAATTTTTATTAATTAAGTTACTTCATGTAATATTCAACTTTATGTCAATTACATATTGTTGGGATTTTAGCAGTATTTAAGGAGATAAGTAAAAAACGTTGCACTCGGTACACTTGTTACAATGAGAAGACTTTATTATAAAAGAAAAAACAGGTATCGCGATGAAATAATTGTAAGGTGGACAGAAAATAAAAATATGAATATTGCTCGTATAAATTATACAGGCGCTTTGCGTGAACATATCCCCGCGCGTTGAAAGTCTCTCTTTCAACCAGATTCTTCTCCCTCAGAACAGGCAGGTAATGGGCAGATTTTACTGAACGATCTGCGAAGGATACCACTGGACGTCCTTACATCGGCAACTCTGATGACTCCACCTGGACCAGGATGCACAGCAATAATTCGACCCATCTTCCATTTTAAGGGGGGTAAATTATCTTCTTTTAGAAGCACCAATGAATTGAGCTGTAGCACACCTTTACATGATCTCCATTTCGTTCTGATCTGCAGCTCTGAGATATACTCCTTACTCCAACGAGCCCAAAAATGTTGTCTTAGCTGCTCGATGCGTTGGAATCGGGTTAAGAAATTTATGGAGAAGTCCATTAAATTATGTGATGGCAACGAAGTCAAGGGACGACCAATAAAAAATGACCAGGTGTTAATGGCATTAAGTCTTCAGGATTTGATGACATTGGCGTCAGTGGTCTGGAGTTTAAAAATGGCCTCAATTTGTACTAAAGTAGTATATAATTCCTCAAACGTGAGATTACAAAGGCCCAGCACTCTAACTAAATGATGTTTGGTTGACTTGACACCAGCTTCCGCAAGACCAGCAAAATGAGGAGAATAAGGCGGAATGAAATGGAATTTAACAACTTCCTTTGCCATTTCTTCAGTAATTGAATCACAGCTTGCTTTAAGAAATCTCGAAAGGTCATTGTACGCACCAACAAACGAAGTACCGTTATCCGAGTATATATTAATGGGTTTACCCCTGCGTGCAATAAACCTTCTTAATGCTAAGATAAAACTATTACTAGATAAATCACCTACTAATTCGAGGTGAATCGATTTTGTTGTGAAGCAAACAAAAATCGCAATGTAAACCTTTACTAACCTAGAACCTCGGCCCTGACGTACAACTGATTGAATCGGACCTGCATAATCTAACCCTATATTTTGAAAAGGAAAACTCGCTAGAAGCCGCTGCTATGGTAAATAACCCATAGTGGGCGTAATAGTATCTCCCTTCATCCGACAACAACGTATGCATTTAAGGTAACACTTTCTAGCTAAATTCCTACCTCGGATGGGCCAATATGTATCTCTGATAGATGATAATAACAGTTGAGGACCAGCATGAAAAAGTCTTTTGTGTTCGTATTCAAAAAGTAGTTCAGTGAAGCGATGGTTTGAATGAATTAAAATAGGATGCTTCTTATCATAATTAAAATTAGAATTTTGCAGTCGCCCTCCAACACGCATAATATTTTGATCGTCTAAAAATACTTTAAATTTATGAAGCTGACTTTTCTTAGGTAGCTCACTTTTATTTAGCAACATCTTATATTCATTAAAAGATTCATTTTGAGAAGTGCGAATTATAACATTTAAAGCTCTTTGCAATTCATTAACAGTAAAAGACCAATGTGTAGTAAATTTCTACATTTTCTGTCAACAAAACGCAAAACGAAAGCTATGGCACGTTGAAGCCTTAAAAAATTTGAAAAAGCATTGAAATTAATTACAAAAAATTACTTTTAAGTATTGTAGATACATTTGATTTAATTTCAGGTAACGCAATATCGTCTGATTGTGAAAATTTAGATGGCCAAGATGTAATATCATGTAGTAAAAAACTTGGTCCCGACCACCATTCTGTTAAAGAACCGATTGTTTCAATATCAACTCCTCGCGAAATATAATCTGCCGGGTTTTGACTAGAGGGAACGTGCCTCCATTCACCATTTTCGGTCTTATCTAAAATTTCTGCTACTCTATTGCGAACAAAAAGCTGAAGCTTATTAGGCAGCATCTTCAACCAACCTAAAACGATCGTAGAGTCAGTCCAAAAATACACGCGCTTTGGTTGTAACCTTAACGAAGCCTTAACCTTCTCATAAATGCGAACTCCTACTAAGGCGCCACAGAGTTCAAGTCTAGGAATAGTTGTCGGCTTAAGTGGTGCAACTCGACCTTTAGCTAATAATAAACGTACTAATACTTCACCCTTGTCATTAACACTGCGGACATACAGACACGCACCGTACGCTTGTTCAGACGCATCGCAGAAAATATGATATTCTATATATTTCAAGCTATCAATAATGACACAACGTGGAATTTTGATTATATTAATTTGTGGTAATTTACTTACTATATCTGACCAAACCTTACTAATGTCCTGCGGCAACTGTTCATCCCAGGACAATTTTTGTAGCCATAATTTTTGAAGTAGTATTTTCAAAACCATAACACAGGGACCTAAGAGCCCTAAAGGATCGAATATTTGTGAAATAACAGATAGTATTTCACGCTTACTATTGTTATCTACAAAAATTTCACCAATAGAAAAGTATAAATGGTCAGGCATCGTTTGCCAACCTAGCCCTAATGTCTTAGTCGCTTCATGTCCTCCAACATTCAAATCCAATGATGAGTGTGGAAAATCAGAATTATTTATTAACCGCATATCATTCGACTTCCACTTTCTTAAATTCATTTGTGCTGATGCAAGAGTGGAGGTTATTTTACGACGTAATTCCTTAACTTCATTAATATCAGATCCACCTGTGAGAAGGTCATCTACATAAAAATCATGAAGAATAACTTCAGAAACCTTCTTATCGGCGCACTCTAAGCCTAGTTGATGAATACATCTCGTTGCTAAGAACGGGGCGCTAGCTGTGCCGTAAGTAACAGTATTGAGCTGATAAACTTGTAATGGACATGAGGGACTATCACGCCAGACAATCTGCTGAAGATGTCTGTCATTCGGATGGACGATTACAGTTCGATACATTTTCTCAATGTCTCCGGCTAGTATATATTTATGCTGTCTGAACCGTAATAAAATAGATAATAGATCATCTTGAATTACAGGACCTATCATTTGTAGGTTATTAAAAGAAATACCGTTAGTTGTTGGGCTGCTAGCATTATAAACCACTCTCAATTTTGTCGTGGTGCTACTTTCCCGTATGACTCCGTGATGCGGAATATAATAAGAACCTTTAATTACCGTGTCGCACTTAGACATATGACCTAACTGTTCATATTCAAGCATAAAGTCTTTATACATTTTGCTAAATTTAGACTTGCATTTAAATCTACGTTCTAATGAAGTAAAGCAATGTTTGGCACGGGATAAAGATTCACCTAGTAAGTCAGGAGAATATTTTAAAGGAATCCTCACACAAAATTGACCGTTTTTTAAGCGCACAGTATTTTTTACGAAATGTTCTTCGCACTCTTTTTCCTCAGAAGAATAGTGAGATGTGGTATTAACATCTTCTAATTGCCAAAAACGTGTGAGAAGCTGTTGTATATTATCATTATATTTTCCATTATCAGTATCTGACATAAGTGTAGAAACATGACATTTATTTTTTGTATAATTTAAATCTACGGTAACACTAGTCGGGCCAGACACAAGCCAGCCAAGCCTAGTCTCATAAAGAATGGGTTGCCCTGGTCCTAACAAGTCCCAAAAGATATCAGCACCAAGTAACATGTCTATAGACCCGGGTGTATTAAAATTAGGATCAGCCAAACTTATGTTTTTAGGAATTTTAAGTCCTAGCAAATCTACGTGCCTACTCGGAACGTTGTCAGTAATAGAATTTAAAATGAAACAGTTAACATTTGCCCTAAAGTTATCATTCATTGACGTTATTGACACGACGGCTCTTTTATTAATAGTGGACAATGAATTATTAATTCCCATGATTGTGTTGCTTACAGTACAGGCAGATAAACCTAATTTCTTGTAGAATTCCTCAGTCATGAGACACGACGTACTGCCGCTGTCAAGAAGAGCGCGGGCTGTGTGTAACGTTTGATTCTTTCCTACTATTTTTATTAATGCCGTTGAAAGCAAAATATCGCCTTGTTTAACATGTGCAGATAACGATAAGCTTGGAACATACGTTGAAGTAGTGGACGCATTAGTACCACTGTTAATGTCATTACTGTTCACGGTGGCTTCAAGAGCTGACGCGGGTTTAGACCTGAAGTGTTCTGTAACATGAACAAGCGTGTGGTGCTTACGACGACATATTTTACATCCTCCTTTTTTACAGTTATTAGCATAATGACTTGAAGAAAAACAATTAAAACATACTTTGTAACTTGGCAAAATTTGCAAGCGAGCTTCATTAGTTAGAGCTAAAAATTTAGGACAAACGTTTAATTTATGGTCACCGTTACACTTTTGACATAATTTAGATTTAATAGAAATAGAATCTAATTTAGAATTAATATCAGTTGTTTTATATTTATTATTTCCATCTTGTATAATCATTGTTTTAACTTTTACATTTTTAGCATTTGTATGACTAAAATTAGAAGAATTCGAAAGTTCTAAGGTTTCTATTAAATCAGCTCGTTCTCTAAGAAAACTTAAAAAAGTCGAAAACAATATTTTACAATTTTTATCAAGGCGGCCTTTATATTCCTCCCATTCACGGAAAGTTTTACTGTCTAACTTATGTGTAATAATGTAAATGAGAAGAGTATCCCATTGCTTAACAGGTTCGCCTAATGAATCTAAAGCGCTCAAATTTTTATTAATTTGATCAATTAAATTCTTTAAAATGACTGATGATTCTTTATGAATTGAGTCTATATTAAATAATGTCGAAACATGGTGTTGAATTAACAAATGCTTGTTGTCGAATCGATCACAAAGGAGTTTCCATGCTACCAAATAATTAGTGGCCGAAAACTGAATCGAGTTAACTACCACAGCAGCGGATCCCTCAAGCGAGGACCTTAAATAATGAAATTTATTAATATTATTCATTTCATCGTTACAATGAATAAGGCTTTCGAATGTATCACGAAACTCTAACCAGTTGGTATAAGACCCACTAAATTTAGGAAGTTGAATAGTTGGTAGCTTTACGCATTTAATATTTGAATGTACACTCACTTCGCTATCTTGATCTTTTTTCTTGTAATCAGCAAGAACTTGTTGACCTAACGATAGTGACTTGTAATAAAGAGATTCGAACTCGCTACGTTCCGCTAACTGACTGTCTATATTGTCAGTACTACACTCCAGTGATAATTGCACTTCATCATATTGTTCGTACATAGCCTCGAGTCTACTCAAACGCAATTGTAATTCATTTACTTCAGAAGAGCTTAAAGTTAAATGTTCTAAAGAATTTAAATAATTAGAGAATACCGTTACTCTTCCCTTAAAACTAGCCCTTTTCCTTATAAGCTCCTTATCCTCTGGCATTGCGAAAACTAGTACAGGCAACCTGGAATGTATACAAAATAATACTTACTAACAATATAGGTACAATGCAATTATTATAAAAAACGCGGAATAATGATTTATATTTGACTATAAAAGTATTAACCAAGTGTAATATATTAACATTTACCAATTAACACATGATATTTAAACATTTATTAAGTTATAACAATAATTACTTTATTAAACTGTGTATAGGTAAATACAAACTTTAGCGATTATGTAAAAAGATTTTGCTATATAAGTTTATAATTTAATAATGAGAATATATATATTTTATAATTATTACCCTTTTGGATTATATAAACTTTATATAAAAGTAATGCAAATCAAAATACATAAGTTACAATATTATTGTATGAACGCTAAGTATAAAAGTAAAATTAACAAAAATATGTTTAATACTAACCTTAAACAATATTTGAAACCTTAAATACTACCTTAAGAGTGTTGGGTAAACTAATCATCAATAATTATTATAGCAGAATATCCTGATTCCAGACCACAGAATCTTCTTGTCGTATGACCTTATAATGACATTGCAAAATTGCACGTCGATTTCCGGCTATATATATAATTCTTGATGTCCAACGACTTTTATTATAAATCCCTTATTTAATATAATTGCTGATGCTGTTCCACACATCCAGGCTCGAATAAGGACCTTATGTTGGGATTTTGGCAGTATTTAAGGAGATGAGTAAAAAACGTTGCACTCGGTACACTTGTTACAATGAGAAGACTTTATTATAAAAGAAAAAACAGGTATCGCGATGAAATAATTGTAAGGTGGACAGAAAATAAAAATATGAATATTGCTCGTATAAATTATACAGGCGCTTTGCGTGAACACATATAGAGGCTGCTATGGTGCAGCGACTGAACGTCTCTATATTAACTCGACAGTTGTGGGTTCGATTCCTGTTTGGAGGAATGAACTATTCTCATTTCCTCGCTCTGGTAACAAAACAAAACGCGGCATCGAGTTGTTACTTAAGTAGTAACTCAGTGCCGTCACACCAGGCAAGGTGCGTGGGGAGAAAAAAATCCTTAAAAGTAGATTCCCTTTGCCGACCTTGCTATATGCAGTATATATAGTGTAGTTAAAAAAAATCTATATTCAGGTTCACCAACTCTATTGCGGCGTATCTATCGACAAACAAACAAGAGATATATTCGTAGAAGGCAATTTACAGGATGTCCACGACAATTTTCAACATCTAATGAAATATTGTGCGGGCGACGTCATAGCTACGCATAATGTGTTAAAGGAATTATTGCCTTTATTCTTGGAAAGGTTCCCCCATCCTGTTACTTTTGCTGGTATGCTTGAATTAGGTGGGTTTAATACGGTCAACTAGTCGTAGCCGCCCTGAAGATTAGCTTTTTTGAACTTTTGCATGTTGTACTCGCAAAAAAATATATTAAAACAAAGAAAAATTGCTAAAATCAAAACTAGACAGCGATCTATAGCTAACTTCAGGACGGCCACTCCTCGTCGACCATACTGTACCTTTTAGTAGATCTAAATTATTTTATTCTAGTCTTCATGTTGTTTGTAATAGTTAACTATTGCAAAATTCTTAAAAGTATCTGCAAATAATAATTAACATCCAACCAAACTAACCAAATAGTAATATTAACTTATATATATATATATATATATATAAATATTGTATATTATAGTCATTTTTAGGTTCCGCATATTTACCAGTTAATACAAACTGGCTCCAATACATAGATTCGGCGGAGACAGTATTCGAAGATCTTAAACTTGAATCGCGACAAATTTTATCATCTAAAGCGGATGAAACGTGTCGTTTAATGGAAAATGAGAATTACAAAGATGATCTTTGGATGTGGGACCAAGATTGGTCGATTCAGAAATTGAAATTAAAAAAGAGTACTACAAAAATTAAAAATACTATTGAAAATATTGATAAAAATGAAACTACAAGTGTGAATGATAATAAACAAATAGTACAAGATAATATTCTGAGAGAAGATTACATTGAAAATTTATATCAAGACGACATAAAAAACGAAAATAGCAGTGATATAGATGAAAAATTTAACTATCTGTATGAGTTAGGCAAATCGTTGCCTGTTAAAAGGCCATATTTGGCCGGATATCCGGCGTGGTATCGCAAATTGTGTACTAAACCGGGTAAAGAATTAGATTGGGTGCCGGGAGCTAATAACATTACTACTAGTATGCAGGTTTGTTTATTTTTTTAGCTTTACGCCGTATTCCGCATACAGAAAGATTGACCTTAGTGTTGAGATACTCCGTTCCCCATTTGTGTTAATTGATAAGCGAATCTCAACACCGCGCTCTTGTTATACAAAAAAAAAAAATAATTTGTTCAAAATGTTCAAAATATAAAAGTTTGAACGTAACGGGATTTAAAACACACTTAGGAAAGAAAAATATTTTTTAGAAAACATATAAAAATAAGTTGTAACAAGCATGTAAGAAATTTCGAGTTAGCCCGATGAAAATGTATCGGTTATTGGTCAGAGCGTTTGGACGGTTTCCAAGAGGCGCGCGTTTAGACCCTGCTACGTTAAAATTTTTCAGATGTAATATTTTCTACAACAGATAAACTTAAATATAATCCATTTTCATACAGATAACACCAAAACTCCTCCGTCTTTCCTGGGAAGGATATCCCTTACACTACATACAATCTGAAGGCTGGGGGTTTCTTGTGCCCTACAGTAGGGCATTAGACACGCAAGATGACCCAAAAGTACCTTTACAGAAGCTACTAGAAACATGTCCTATGTTGATTAGTAAGGAGAATTTTGTACAAGCAGATTTGAATATGCTGCCCAAGACTGTAGAGGTAAGTTTATATTTGTAAAATATATTTTTAAATTATAACTTAAATAGAGTAATTAGTTCAAATTTTGCTGCCTTGAAAACGTTTTAAGTTTTCAAACGTTTTTAACAAGAAATTGCTGCATATAATATTTTATAATGTATCTGTATTTCTGTCTGTAGAATCTAAACTCCCAAATGGACATACTGATTTTGATTTAGTTTTTTTGTTTGAAATGTGACTTAATCGAGAGAGCCATTATTCAAGAAAATATGTTTAGTTGTTTGAAGGTTATATTTTCTGTTTTTTTTTTTATTTTTTAGAGCTTTTTGTAATAAGGGATGTATATTTGCAGGAAGATTTAGGTCGTAGAGCATACTATGCAAGAAAGAAACGCGACGAGCAAGCTGCAGCTAATCAATACCATGGACTGGGGGTCTGGTGTGGAGTTGAGTTACAAGGTTTTTAGTTCTTTTTTTATGAGTAGGCGAAGAGAAGTTACGCAGTATTTCACTCTGTTTTCCAATCCAATGTTTTATTAAAGTTGCTATAACTTTTTAGTAAATAAATAAATATCATGATTATTAAAATCAAATATATATTATTAGTGTTAAAGTTACGATCTTCATCATTGCTGCTACTATCACGGCTTAAATAAAAGTCAAATGTTATAAAAAAACAAGAAAGACAAAGACAAGAAATGGATAATTCAGCATTTATTTAAAAATAGACGTTTAAATTTTGTACAGGTTGTTGCCATTTTCTTCGATTGCCACACAAAGATGGACCTAAATATAAAGTGGGGAATCCTCTCGCAAGAGATTTTTTAAACATGTTCAGTCAAAATGTTTTATCAGCGCAAGGAAATGAGGCAGAAAAAGTAAGGAATGCTTAAGTTATTTATTTTTTTTAGCTTCATGCTGTATCCTAACCTCTAGTGTTAAACACTCTGTTCTTCATGTACCGCTCAAACTTCGAGACGTTGCATGTTGATTGGTGGAACTCAATATCGAGCATTGTTTGTTATCAAAACCAGGATATAAAATAATTCATACTCCCGAGTGGGAATTGAACCCAACAATAAACAAATAAATATATTATTTATTTATTTATTGTTGGGTTTTATTTTTTTTTATACATTTTCTAAATAAGTATTTTACTTTTCTAAGTGTGGAGTTTAAAAATGTTAAAAATAATAAACATTTTTTAATGATGCGGTGTGTTAGTTTCGTCATTCAATACGCTGTCTCTGAATGTTTCTTCACCATATACAAGCCTCGTACTACATACCTTCCCACAAAAACGGAGATCCTTTACCCAAAAAAACCACTACCACACTTGTAAGGAAAGAAAAATATTTAGAAACTGTTAAGTATGCGGAAGGAAGTGATACTTAAACTTTAAAACTTTTATAGGATTCTATATATTCATAAATTATACTTCTATTATTAAAGCGTGTTTTTTTCGATACACAGTTTTGATATTTTATTTTTAATTTAATATTATAAATAGGTATTGTCATTCGGTCGTATGATGTCCTACTGGCGCAACAACAGGGAGCGTGTTATGGGACAACAAGTGGTATGGTTGCCGGAAAGCTCTCTACCCTCCGCTTTAAAAGGCACGCGTAGATATGGTGCAATATTACCGCAAGTGGTTGTGTGTGGGACGTTAACTAGAAGGTATGTATAACAAGCGACGACATATACGAGTATTTTTACATAAATTGTAGTCTTTGTGGTGTTATGAAGTATAATTAATCTATATCACTGTAAAGTTTCATCTAAATCCGTACAGTAGTTTTGCGTTAAAAAGAAATAAACATCTAACTACAATGTTCACTTTCTTAATATTAGTATGATATTATTCCATTTAAAATGGAATTATTCTGCCTTTATGAGAGTTGGAAAGCTCTCATTTACTTTAAAAGGCACGCGCAGATACATCTTATGTGATTTCACAATTTCTCTTTTTTATTTTATTATGCCTTATTTTTTAATATGCCTTCTTACATAAATTAACTATCTAACAAAAAGACGCTAGTCGTGGCGCAGGAGCACGCTGTTCACGCTATATCTCGCATGTAGCGGGGTAGGCAAAGGATGCATTATGTTAAGACACTCCGCTCCCCACTTCATGAAAAATTCTGGTGGCATTGCGTGTTGAGTGGCGGAACTTCTTCGGAATTTAACGGCCCGCTTTACAGTAACATGCTTGTGCCACCGTGCCGCGACTGATCTCAGCAGTGTTAGTAATTTGGAAAAAAAATATATATTAGGGCATCAGAACCAACATGGATGACTGCGAGTAATGCTCAAAAAGAACGCATCGGTTCTGAATTGCGAGCTCTCGTGCAAGCACCGCCAGGATATAAGTTTGTAGGGGCTGATGTTGACTCACAGGTGAGATAGCAAATTAACTTTTCTGGGTTTTGTACGGTCTAAAATTTTACATTTCATGGGGTCAACTTTTTTATAGTTAAGAGAAGAAAGTATTTAGCCTCCCATGGATTTACCGTCTTTCTGGGACTTGTGTTACAACGGGTGGTATCAAATACGAAATAATTCTACTAAAGCGGGCTTTAAAGCGTTCTGGAAATAAAGAGATGATAATTCTATCTAGGCCGTATCTCTATCTCTTATAAAAAAGTGTAGATAGATATGTTCAAATCAGCGCGAGCGCCATCGCGTATTATCTATTATCCCCAAATTATTAATGGTCCTTCGAGCCGGATTTCGAACTAGCAACTTATATAATGCTTCAACTCGTGGTAAGAAAACCTACTGTGTATATCAGAATTTATAAATTACAATGGAACTGATGACACTAACACTAAGTAACATTGGTAGTAATAGTAGTTGCACAAGTGCACATACATAAACAATTGTGTCTTTGTATTAAATTATCTGTACATCCTCTACTGTATGTGGAAATACGTGAAAATAAATAAAGTGACACAACTACCTTGTGACTTAATAATGTCCAGGAACTCTGGATAGCAGCATTGCTCGGAGACAGCGGCGCCGGCGGCGGCACGTGCGGCTCGAGCGCGTTCGCGTGGGCGGTGCTGGCGGGCGACAAGGCGCGCGGCCGCGACGTGCACGCGCTCACGGCGCGCGCCGCCGCCGTGCAGCGCGACCACGCCAAGGTCATCAACTACGCGCGCATATACGGTACGGACGCACGGTAGTACTGGCGCACTCTGCAATACTTCATTATGTGCGCGTGGGGGGGCGGGGCGGTGCTGGCGGGCGACAAGGCGCGCGGCCGCGACGTGCACGCGCTCACGGCGCGCGCCGCCGCCGTGCAGCGCGACCACGCCAAGGTCATCAACTACGCGCGCATATACGGTACGGACGCACGTAGTACTGGCGCACTCTGCAACACTTCATTATGTGCGCGTGGGGGGGCGGGGCGGGGCGGGGCGGTGCTGGCGGGCGACAAGGCGCGCGGCCGCGACGTGCACGCGCTCACGGCGCGCGCCGCCGCCGTGCAGCGCGACCACGCCAAGGTCATCAACTACGCGCGCATATACGGTACGGACGCACGGTAGTACTGGCGCACTCTGCAATACTTCATTATGTGCGCGTGGGGGGGCGGGGCGGGGCGGTGCTGGCGGGCGACAAGGCGCGCGGCCGCGACGTGCACGCGCTCACGGCGCGCGCCGCCGCCGTGCAGCGCGACCACGCCAAGGTCATCAACTACGCGCGCATATACGGTACGGACGCACGGTAGTACTGGCGCACTCTGCAATACTTCATTATGTGCGCGTGGGGGGGCGGGGCGGGGCGGTGCTGGCGGGCGACAAGGCGCGCGGCCGCGACGTGCACGCGCTCACGGCGCGCGCCGCCGCCGTGCAGCGCGACCACGCCAAGGTCATCAACTACGCGCGCATATACGGTACGGACGCACGGTAGTACTGGCGCACTCTGCAATACTTCATTATGTGCGCGTGGGGGGGCGGGGCGGTGCTGGCGGGCGACAAGGCGCGCGGATACAGCGTGAAGCTGATTTAAAAAATAACCATATTCAAAAAATACTTTCTTGCTTTAGACTTTCCCCGCATATATCACAATAGGCAGATGGAACCTAACGTCAAGTCACTTCGGTCTACACTTTCCCAAATTTAACATTTTTTATATTCAAAATTGAGTGGAAACTAATGCCAGAGCAGAGATAAATATTTATTCCTCGGAGTGAGGGTCTAATTCACAACCATCACGTTAACAGGTCATACGTACGCTGTCCCACTGCGACACCACGATTTCCATAATTTAATAATGATTTTACTATTTTTAATATTTCGGATGAAAACATGTGTGTACCTTAATGTCGGTGTCTGTTTGTAGCATCGTAGCTTTCAAATGGAAGAACTGGTTTTTAATTTAGTTTTTTCGCCTGTAACGTGACTTAATCGAGAGTATTCCAGAACCATGATTAAAGAAAGTATGTACGGCCGTTTGAAGATTATTAGTTCATTTCTAGTTCATTTTTACTTTATAAAGTTTTAACAAAAACAACTTACAGGAGCCGGTCAAAATTTTGCGGAAAGATTACTCAAGCAATTCAATCCCACAATGACCATATCTGAAGCTAAAAGCAAAGCAGCTAAAATGTTCACCACCACTAAAGGCAGACGCGTCTACAGACTGAGGAAAAAATACATGGAAGGGTTCATTGATGAAGATATGATGGATCAGGTTTCGCAATTTTAAACTTATTTTTATATAAAAAAATAGTTTTATTTCTTTTGTCATATAGCAGCAAACTTTATAATGAATATATTTTTTCAACTTCGCGTTGTATCCCACATACAGCAAGGTAGCCAAAAGGAAAATCTAGTGTTAAGGCACTCCTTTCCCTACTTCCTGATAATTTTTTGAGATATCACGTATTGAGTGGCCAAACTGAATGCCGTTTGTCTTGTCAACAAAAGCGACTTTGACCACCGCAACCGTTGCGTTTACAATCAATCGCTATGAACGTGAGGATTGTGCATTATGTATATACATACCACTTCGCCATGATGGCCTCAATTTGCTTTTTATTCCTAAATTAGTAAAACGTATATTTCATTTCAGCCGGTGGAAATGACAGCGTATCAAGCGCAACGTCTCGCTAAGCTCAGCGGTAAGAAAGTTGAAGAAATGTTTGAGAGACCACTGTGGGTCGGAGGTACTGAATCGCAAATGTTCAATAAATTGGAGGAAATCGCTGGTAAGTTACGATTTTTTGTAAAAAAGTAGTTGCATATGATATATAAAAAAAAATATATATTTACTAAGTTCAAAGTTCAAACCAATAACTAAGATCGCGTGAGCATATGGAGATGACTTATGTTAAAATTTGATTGGAGTTGACAGTGTTAAATAATTCTTTAAGAATCCTGGAAAATTTGAACGTAGCAGGATTTGATCCTGCGCCTCTGGATAACCATCCAAGCGCTGTAACCACTAAGCCATACGTTCTCGTTTAGCTATGTTGAAACAATAATGCGCTTTACAAGTTATTTCTGTAGGGAGATTTTAAAAAAATTGCCCTGCCGTATTTTTATTGCATAAACATATATATAATTGGGCAGAAAAACTAAATTTGAATATAGCGTATGCTCAAAGTTTTATGGTTTCTAAAAAATATTTTTCTTTGCTAAGTTTTGCGTTACTAAATAAACGTAGGTTAAGGAGGATTTGGCATCAGAGTGGAGTGGAGGCAGACAAGACCTTATTCACCACAGCTGCTTTAGACTTGAAGGAGATGTTGCAGACGTGGCACGATGATACGCTAGAACTTCAGCTGGAGTCATTATCACCCACTGCGTCAAACAAATATTCCCTATGGAAATTCACGAAAAACTATAGCACGGCACAAAGTACCAAATTCCCATTAAAAACTGGGTCGGGATGGGCACGTACGTCCCAGGAAAAAGTCGATGCCCATGCTAAACACCTGGATCAAGTATTTTCCCCAAATCTAGGAGGAAGCGCTGAAAATGAATCACACATAGACGAAGTGCTTCTGCAAGACTTCTAAATGTCGCTACCACCTCGTCCCTTTACAGTGCCTGAAGTATGGAGAGTATGTACCAAACTTAAAGACAAGAAAGCACCTGGATATGACCTTATCACAAAGGAAATTCTGAAACAGTTACCCCGAAAAGCTGTTGTATTTCTTACATCTTTATTTAATGCTGTGCTGCGGGTGCAGTATTTTCCTTTGGCCTGGAAGTTCTCACAAATCATTATGATTTATAAGGCTGGTAAAGATCCCTATGAGGTATCATCTTATCGGCCCATAAGTCTGCTTCCCATTCTCTCAAAAGTTCTGGAAAAGTTGTTGATGCATAGAATACTGCCCATCCTTAGCAATGAAAAGGTGATTCTCGACCATCAATTTGGCTTCAGGCTAGAGCACTCCACCACAGAACAAGTGCAGAGAGTATGTGATAAAATCCGAAAAAGCCTCGAGGAAAAACAATACTGCTCCTCCGTGTTCCTCGATATCCAACAGGCTTTCGACAAGGTTTGGCATAGGGGTCTTTTATTTAAACTAAAGAGTAACTTGCCCCATCAGTATTATACCATATTAAAATCTTACCTTGAAGACATGATGTTCCAGGTGAAAGAAGCAGATGCAAAATCATCCTTTTTCCAAATAAAAGCTGGCGTACCCCAGGGGTCAGTTTTGGGACCGCTACTGTACATACTGTATACTTCAGATCTTCCGCAAGCTGAAGGAGTCACAACGGCAACATTTGCTGACGATACTGCCGTACTTGTTAGTCACGAAGACCCAGTTATTGCATCTGAGATCCTACAGGGAAGCCTGGATAAAATCACAACATGGCTGGATAGCTGGAAGATAAAAGCAAGTGCAAGCAAATCAGTTCAGGTCACTTTCACTGTAGGGGACGTGGCCTACACTATGTAGCTGGAGATTAGCGTTGATAATAAAAAATAGTATTTTAATTAAAAGTTGATTTATTGCTTGCTATGCTATAATGCTAATGAATGCTACCGGACAGTACGCGATCCGAATATGCACTGTTTTATAATACTAGCGCCGGGAGCGTCAAAGGCTACGCCGCGGTGCGGTGTTCGGTGTTCGGTTACAACACTTGGACCGAACATGCTCCCGGGCCAGAGATAAATGATACATGACAAATGAGATGAACTTAAGAACTATAACATGATGATAAACAATATTTCTTATAACTAACTTAAGAGGAAATTAAACAAAATAAAATAAAGAGTTTCTTTGATTTAACAAAATTATTTAGCTAATAGATTCCGCTTATTAATGATAGGGGATGTTGCTTGATTTTTAAATATAGCCCTATCACAAACACATGGCTGACGGTCAGCCTTGCTCTGCTTTCGCGCACTTTCACTGACACTCTCACTAACACTTGCACTACGGTTGTGAAGAGGAATCCCTGGTGAGATGGGCACGGTCCGGTGCCGCCGCCACCTGCGCCACGCAAATACTGCTACCGCTGCTATCGCTGCTACCACCAGGAGATAGCATATTGTATACTGGTGTATGTCGTGGTAAGATATAATTAATGTCCATTGACTCACTATCTTTTCGAAGCTGCTTCAACTTCAAATCGAGATCGTCTAGCGAATCATTTACGAAGCTTGAAAAATTTAATTCTGGTGTCGGCATAGGTATGGTTAAAAGATGATTAATTTCAGTAGGTATCGTAGGCGTAAAAATATCTGTCATTATCTTTAAATTACTCTTTTTTGATCTTTGCGCATATAGAGTAAAATCCTTACCCTTAATGAGACAACCTTCTTGAATGGTAACAATACCAGCCTTGCTCAATGTTTGTGCTGTTATTTTTTCATCGCATATTATACGCACAGTGTAAGAATCACAGAAGAAGAATAAATATTTATTTTCAGCTAGCTTAACCCATTTAGATTCACATGATGATTTCATTATTTTACAATTGTGCGTCATTAAATCCTTTCTACAAAAATGTTCATTATTAAATAAAAAGGATATAATATTTTGATGTTTGCATAAATAAAACTGGTCGCTTTTTAAGCACTCTTGCAATTCACTAACGCTAGTCTTTGCTTAAAAATGTCTTTTCATATAATTATTTAGATATTCGCTAGATGCTATCCGGCTCGAAGGACCAAAATGTAGGGGACGTGGCCTACACTATGTAGCTGGAGATTAGCGTTGATAATAAAAAATAGTATTTTAATTAAAAGTTGATTTATTGCTTGCTATGCTATAATGCTAATGAATGCTACCGGACAGTACGCGATCCGAATATGCACTGTTTTATAATACTAGCGCCAGGAGCGTCAAAGGCTACGCCGCGGTGCGGTGTTCGGTGTTCGGTTACAACACTTGGACCGAACATTCACCCTAAAAAAAGGAAACTGTCCACCAGTAAAGTTGGTAAATACCACACTTTCACATCACGACAGCGTCAAGTACTTGGGTCTCCATCTTGATCGTCGCCTTATATGGAGGAATCACATCGAAAAAAAGAGGTGTGAACTTAATATCCACTACAAAAACCTTAATTGGATACTAGGGCGTAACAGCAAATTGAGCCTCGACAATAAGCTTCTCATATACAATGTTATACTGAAGCCTGTTTGGCTCTATGGAATCCAACTCTGGGGAAGTGCCTGTAAATCCAATATCACGATAGACGACGAGAGTACAAAACTCCATACTGCGAACAATCAGCCAAGTACCGTGGTTTGTTACCAACAAGGAAATCCATGAAAACCTCAAGATGGACACTGTTGCGGATGAAATAATAAAATATAATTGTAAATATCGACAGCGACTGGAAAGGCATCCCAATGACCTTGCATCTGCCCTTGTAACGCGAAGAATATTCTTTAAAACAAAACAAAAAATTAAAAGTAATACTAAAAAAAAAAGAAAAACAATATAAGGTAGATGGCTTATTGGAGTCACGCCTTTAAACGCCATGAACATGAAACACATTTGCTAAAAGTAAAGAACTGATTGCAAATTTATCTCAAAAAAAAAAAGTTTTGTGAAATAATACTTCAAAAAGATAAAGTAGATAATATGTAAAGTGTTAACGATAAACAAACAAAACAACATATTTAATAAGAATGAGGACATAGATAATAATGAGGTGATTGTCCTGCAGACTCGCCGTCTCCCAGCACGGCGTTCCTGCGCGGGCGCCTGTCGCGCTCGCTGTGCGGCGCGCGCGGCCGCTGGGCCCCCACGCGCATCAACTGGGCGGTGCAGAGCGCCGCCGCCGACTTCTTGCATCTCATGCTGGTCAGTGTCAGACACTTGGCGCCGGAGGCTAGGTGAGTTTTCTGTAATAAACGTTTTGAAAACGAATCATTTATCGAATGGTGTCCCTTACATCTATAATATTTTTTGAAGTTTTTCAATTTCTTGTAAGATTGTACATCATGGAAAGAACATGGGTTAATAATGGATTGTTTTTCACTGATGATTACTAAACCCCGATGAATATATTTACCAAAAGGGGAGAATGGTGTCCCTTATATCTATATTATAAATTGACAAAATCCGTCCAGGGTGCTTATAGATTCACTTTGAGGGTGGCAGGTTCTTCGCATTGCAAAGAACGGTCACGGCAGTCTCTGGGACTTGTAACCCAAATGTAGGTTACTACCTACACTTGGGTCGCAATTCAAAATTGGTTCACACTTAAGAGTGTTTACCATTTTTGAAGACTTACCATTTATGTTACTTTCATTTTATTTATATAATGAAATGAAAATTATATAAATGTAATCACTCTCCCGAATGGACATCGATTCTACAACAGCCTCAAAACATTTACAATACATATAATAGTTTTATATTGATTCCAGATTTTGTCTCAGTTTCCACGACGAAGTTCGCTACCTAGTTCCAGAAAAACTCAAATATCAAACCGCACTGGCCTTACAAATTACTAACTTATTGACACGGGCATTTTGTTCACAGAGGTATAAATACTTTTTTCTATAATTTTATCTCGTCACAAGTTGAGGTACATTTGCTTACTTATTAATATATTGAAGAAAGGGATTTCTTAGTAAGAATAATTAATTATTTGGCGAGAGAGAATGTATTTTTCTTTCATATTCACGTTTTATCCCGTGCAGCAGGGTAGACAGAGAGAACCTAATCCACTATCCGCCCGAATTCATGAGAGTATGTGTTAAGTGACAGAACAAAACGACGCACGTCTAAGGAAGGATTAGGGAAATTTAAGTAATTAATTCAACTTAGCTGCATAAAATTTATTGTAAGACAGTAACACATCACACGCTCACAAACTTTATTTTATATCTTTATTTTCCAGAGTTGGTATTCACGACCTGCCTATGTCAGTAGCATTTTTCACATCAGTGGAAGTGGACCAAGTATTAAGAAAGGAAGCCAACGCTTGTTGTACAACCCCCTCAAATCCCCACGGTTTAGAAAAAGGCTATGGAATACCCAATGGAGAGTCTTTGACGATATTTGATATATTAGAAAAATGTAATATTAATAAATCATAATTTTGTTATTGTTCCTTTATTTTTATTGTCTTCTTTTACTACCTTATTCTAAACTTATTAAATGAGATAGGCACTACGTTTTCCGCCTCCTACGCCTTAAGCCACACCTTTTCCCCTACGTCACTTCCGCTTGGCAGTGCCGGCGCATTTGGTCAGCCGCAGGTTATAATATTCATTGGGTAGACACCAGACAGGCGATTAATCGCAAGCTTCGAATAAGATAAGAAAATTATTAAACTTTTTATTACAAACGTTTTAACGTTGCTATTAATTTGACTGTCCCGTATTCGAAGCTTAATAAATGAGACGTATTTGCTATCGCCAGGTGGAAGTGGTGAACGCCAATGTGTTAGCACTATAGACCATTAAGAAGTGTGATTGTTCAGCCAATCAACACGCAATGCCTCCAGAATTCGGCAGAAAGTGGGGAACGGAGTGTCTTAACACTAGGTTTCCTCTGCCTACCCTGCTATTTGCGTGATACAGCGTGAAGCTGATAATGCAGATCTGATAAAAATCTAACAAATTCACTGGGTTTTTGCTTAAGGTAATTTATTTTGTAAGACTCGCACCACAAAATCCATATTATAGACCTTACGTGTTGATGGACGCCGAGATTCTCTAAGAAGTTACAACTGGTGTTACATCCATCTCGTGCCTCAGGCTGCCCTCACATTTCCAGACCTCCATTGTCATTTCGTACACTTTCAGAGTAGGCAATTCTGTGGTCATGTCTCCAAGAACTTTCTCTATGCGAGGATTTCAATCATCCGGGCGCCAAAATACCTGTTTCCATCAAGGGACTACCAGAGGATAGATTCCGTGTGCCTGGTTTAAATGACATATTACCTACCTTATTAATAAACGTTGGGGGAAATAACCAAGCTAAATTGAAGTAGCAAGTCCGGGAAAACGCATCATAAAACAATGCCTGATCGTCGTTCTGATCCAAGTGACCCCTAATCGGTCACTACATGAAATTGACTGGATGCGAACAGGTCTATAAATGGAATTCTCCATTTGTGAAAAATCTTCTTTGTGCAATCGCATGTCAAATGCCACTCGGGGCTCGCTTGCAGCCTTGATAAACGCGCGTGGCTGTTACAAATTCCCTGGATATAAAATGCCTTTACATGTATTTGGAATATATGTATCTAGAATCTGAAACACCCGATTTGTTAAATTCATAAGAGATTCTGATTTTGTCGGAGTCGGACTGAATGAGAACAGTACTGCGTTCCAACAATTGGCACTGACATTCTAATACTTTGAGAATTACCAACATTCCTTTTTGATTGAAATGGAGACGACGCTCTGTTTCTAACCATGAGGTAAGGCAGGCTCCCTAAGCCACATCTGATGCATCGGTAGCACAGAACACATATACCCAAAGTGATCGGTAGTGGGAAAATAACGGGGTGACGACCGCCTGCAATTTTCTACGCACTACAGCAAATTGTCTATTGCAGTCAAAGGAACAGCGTGAAGCATTTTGGTTCGTACCTTTAAAATTTTGTCTAATAAGTGTGTAATGTAAAATAATAAAGTGTGCAACCTACGACAAAACTGGCGAAATTAAGAATCCCCATAATAATTTGAAAATGCTTAAGTCTAATTCGTTGTTCCGTCAACATTTGATCTATTGCTGACACTAATGCAGGGAATTTGTCCGTAGGTAGACTTTTTCTGTATTCCAATGTGGGATTCATTGGAATCCCTGGGCAAACATAAACATACCAAGCTCTTCTCTGCAACCTTGGATGATTTTTCTAAATCATCATCATCCGTCCTAAAGAAAAAAAATGTCTTCAGAAAAACTATCATTTTCTCCACATGCTCCTGTAGGATGAGTGTGTCCTGGTTGGCTCAGAGAAAATCGTCCAAGTAAACTATAATTATTAGTTCTGCTAACGCTAGTGAAACCGTACTCAGGCTGAATGGTAACCAAGTCATCTCCAGGTGTTGGTCGTGCTCTCCATCTCCAGGGTTATGAGAAGTCTATTTTGTACAACCAGAATATATAACATAGAAAGTATGAAGCTAATTTACACTAGTTGACTTAATGAGAATAAATATTTGTTTTGTATAGTATTAGAATTATTTTTTACTGTGTTCTCTAAAAAAATTAAAAATTTGAAAATACTTTTTGAAACTACTTTTTTTAATAGATTGATTTTGCGATAACAGACGCAAAATTATCAAAAAAGTTATTTATGTACCGTACTATTTTGGTTTCAAAAGCAATATTTGCTATAGACAAAGATGAACTGAAATATCCATAAAATATATAGCAATTGACTCTATAGATAGAGTATCAGTTAAGTTCAGTTCTTAGTTTATGGCCTCTATAGACTATAATGCTCGTTGCATTTGACATTTGTCAACATTGACAGATCAGTTTGAAATGCATTATTTGATTTTGTCAAAAAGTTTGGTTAACAAAATAGGGGCATACAGCATTATATTTAAAAAATGTACTCGCAATAATTTAATTAAACCACTAAAATGTCGAAAGTTAATAAGAGAAAACATGTTATGAATGAAACTTTATGGGATGATTATGAGTTACCGAAAGAAAATCAAAGTATTGTTAAAGTTTTGAAAAGTAGAGGGAATAATCTTCACGAGGTAAACAATTTTATTTAGCACTATTTTAATTTAATATAATTACTTAATTTTAATTTTTTAATATTTATTAATATAGGTCACTGCACCGAATGGAGAAGAATACTTAGTATCGATGCCTACCAAGTTTCGCAAAAACATTTGGGTAAAACGTGGAGACTATATCCTCGTTGAACCTATCGCTGAAGGGGATAAAGTAAAAGCTGAAATTGTGAAAATTATGAATAAGGACTCTATCAAATATTATAAGGAAAATAATATATGGCCAAAAGAGTTTGATGATAGTCAGAAAATGGAAACTCAAAATGATGATTTATTTGTTAATACAAACCGAGTGCAGATGAGACAACTTAGTAGTGATTCTGATTCTGACTCTAGTGATGAAAGTCGAGAAAGTGAAAATGAATAATTTATCTTATTATTTAGTGTAATTTATTTAAAGTGCCTTTTAAATATATTGGCCAGGGCTGTTGTTTAACAAGTTGAGAACCTTGGATACACATGTACTTGCTTTCTACTAGGAAATTTACAAATAATTGAAATAACTGATTATTACTAGATGAGGCCATTGCGGTTCAGTGGCAGTGTCTGACTTTAACCACAACAATTGTGGGTTTACTTCATAATCTGGAATTACTTATTTTCCTTTATTTGCTCTAAGGACAAGACCAATTGAAGTGTTGAGTTCTGTCGCTCAACACATAATGTCTCAAAAATTAGGCAATGCACAGGGAGTGTCACTATATTAATTCTGCTGACTGATGTATGTGGAAAACAGCATGAAGCTAAAAAAATATATGTAATAGTTGTTTATATGCCATTTAGGCTATTATAAGTTTAAGAGTCCTGGGCACTGGCTCCAAGTAAAGTATATTAAACATGCAACTGGTATTGGCTTAATTTTTTTTTATTTGAAATTATGACAGAAAAATTAAAATATACTTATAGTTTTGTAAACATTTGTGGTTACTTTAACACTGTAAATAAAATTGATTGACTTTTTTGTACATTTTTAAATTTAATTATGAATAATATATATGATGAACATATACCTACATTAATAGAAAAAAACTGAATCCTTACATGATCACTTTCTTATTGTGTTACCTACAACTATGAAATTAATAGTCTCAGTGCAATAACGGAACTCATTATACTTGACTGTTTTTTAAACTTGCATACTTAATTTAACAAATCCTATATCAAATATATTCCTGTTGTATCCTGCTATTTGATTATATCGATGAACACTACTTTACTACTATATTGATATTCAATATATATATTATGTATAAAAAATAAATTATCCTTGAAAATTATACAATAAATCTTGTGCTTAAAATTTCCCATATGAGTTTCAATTCAAAATAAAATTAAGATTCCCAAGATTGACTTATTTAATTTGTTCAATTTATATAATTAACTGTATAGTCGACTTTAAAATTTCTTAGTGCTGATTGCTCTTTGTTTAAATGGTGAAATTACTTATATTTTTTTATATTAAGCTAAAAGATATAGAACAAACTTTTTTATTATATTCAAAATTTTCAGTAATGAACGTCAAACTGGCGAAAATTTAATTGATTTCATTTATAAATTGGGGTTATATTCACTCAATATATATATTAAAAGTTTTGAATTTGGAATATTTCATTATTAATGCAGATATTGCAAATTTAAGAGTCAATGACAACTGAAGTACTAAGAAAAGCAGATGTATGACACTTGGTTGACAGCTGTTGCTTGACAGTATTTACGCGTTTAAAACAAAAAAGCAATACATTACTTAAAAGCTCTTTCATTTGTTTAATTAATTAAGTGCGTGTATTAATTTATATTATTTTTTTGTATAATATGACTGCACATTGTATTAATTTTGTAAATATTTGGACATTTAATATTGTATAACAAAAAATATTTAATTATAACTGTCGCTGTAAATGCTACTGCGTTAGCCTATCAACATTCAACTATGAAACATCGATATTTTTTCTCTCATTGCTCTCACTGTGTTGTTTTGGAATCTCCATTTGGATGTGAAATCAAAATATTTTTTTATCTTATCTAAAATGAGTATTTGATTGTTCTATAATCGAAGATAGAATATCAACATCATATCTTAATGTAATGCCTGTCAATTCACTAAAGCGTAACTGTGAACGGGGGTGATAATTTATTATAATTTCTTTCAGCTAGTTTTCGACAAATGTAATTTGGTGCTCATTATGGAGGATTATAAGTTTCTATTTAAAGTTGTGTTAGTGGGAAATGCGGGGGTCGGGAAGACGTGTTTAGTGAGAAGATTCACTCAAGGATTATTTCCACCAGGACAAGGTGCTACGATTGGTGTTGATTTCATGATAAAAACTGTAGAAGTTGACGGAGAGAAAGTGAAGGTGAGCAGGATATTTCACATGACGTCTTTAAGTAGTATTGTTATATTGCTATATTTGGTATGATGACCTGTTTAGGTAATATTGCCTTCACATGACTGTTTTTTATTCATAATTTGTATTGTTTTCGAATGGCAACTAAATTTAAAGTAGGGTTTTTATAAATTTCAATTTGAAATGAATGATTTCGTCATATAATCTTAAAGGTTCACGTTTAATTTAATTAACTTTTAACAATTTTCAGTTACAAATATGGGACACAGCTGGACAAGAAAGATTCAGATCTATAACTCAAAGTTATTATCGGTCAGCACATGCATTAATATTAGTTTATGACATATCTTGCCAACCAACTTTTGATTGTTTACCAGACTGGCTTAGAGAAATAGAAGAATATGCTAATAATAAGGTTCTCAGAATATTAGTTGGTAAGTTGTTTATCAAAAAAATACAAATACAATATGTTTTACACAAAAATCTTAAAGATTTTTGGTATAATAGTAACCTAGTATTACAACACTTTATTTCTCACTTTTCATTCAACCTCTCCAGAGATATTGCATCGTAGTCGTCGTATCGTATTGCATAAGTAGCAGAACTTTATTCCACACTTTATCTACAACAGTGAAGAAATAAAAATAATTTCAATATAATGTTTGCAATGTTTAGGTAACAAATGCATCAAGTCTGTCTGTCCCAGCCTCATTATTTATATAAATATTAAAAATGTCAGATATATTTTCCAATTTCTAATCATTATTTTTATTATTAAAAGATTATTGTAATAAAAAATATGCTTATATATGATATTATTTAATGTCAGGAACTACTAGTCAATTTAAATATTATTTTTGTGTTGGATATTCCATTTATCAAAAAATCTATATATAGACTATATATTCAAATCAAATTAGCTTATTCGGGTCTACTGCTGGACATACGCCTCTCCCAGGGTATCCTCCGCTTTCCACATCCAGTCAAAGCCAGCAGGCTATAGGTGTTTGTGGTCAGAGTTTCCTATTGTATTTAAAATTTGTTACATGCCAGGCACTGGAGATAAAGCCACATACATGTAAAAGGTAGTAATATCATACAAAAATTAATGAGGCCTATCACAGTGCAAGAGTGCACGCATGCAACTCTAAATGTTTGATTGATTAACTTATCAAGTTGTGGGCTAGATTTCCACTTTTGGAAATGAAAATATTTATAGTTCAACATGCACTGCCTAGAGAGTTTAGCGGAAAGTGAGTTAGGGAAGTGTCTTAACTAGTTTAGTTTAGTTTAGTTCACTCGGAATACCTTACTATATGTGGGAGACAAAGTCAAGCTAAAAAAAAAAATACATACAGTAATCATTATCATTTTCAGGTAACAAAACTGACAGAGAGGATAGAGAGATCCCCCGTCATATAGGTGAGGATTTTGCACAAAGACATGGAATGTATTTCCTTGAGACTTCGGCTAAAGAAGCTGAAAATGTTGAAAGACTGTTCATGGAGATTGCTGTTGAATTGATGGAGGTAAAAATATATTACATTATGCAAGTTTTTTCTGTAAATATGATGGTTGTGGCTTCGATTCCTAACAGGGGGAATAGATTTTCTCTCTCTCCTAACATAACAAAGCATTGTTAAGTTCCATCTCTGTATAAACAATGTCTTGAAAATTGGGCGACATGTGGAAAGCTAAGTGGCATAGACTATGTTCTCTCTGCCCACCCTGCTATATGCAGATCACAGTGTGAAATGTAAAAATGTATTTAAATAGATTCTTATGCTTACAATTTTTTTTTATGAATTAATTATGATTTAGTAAGTAAAATAGTTAATGTAAGATGAAAATAAGGTCAATTTATACTTAGAGAAATATTTTTATTTAAAACTATTTTATAAGAGGTCATTGTGTTGTAGTGGAGCAGTGTCCGACTGTAAATGCAATGGTTGAGGGTTCAACCTTCGCACGGATCATTCAACAGAAAATATTACAAACTCTGCCAAAAATTAACAACAGAGTGTCTTATGATTATGTCTTTAGAGAGTAAGACACTTGCTATCATGCACTTTAAAGCAGAAAAAATATTTACCAATTTTGTTGTAACATTATTTTTTTAGTTGTATCAATAAATTTTACTATGTATTCCTTATGAACAATTAATAAACACCTGTCATCACTTTCATAATTACACCACTCTTATGATATGATAATTATTAACACAGAAAAGTTTAATATCATATTTATAATTGATATAATTTTTACAATTACAGCAAGCAAAATGCAAGGAATTGCCGAAATACGATGGAAGCTTAGGTCCCATAAATGGTAAAACATCATCTGTGGGCGATGGATCTTGTTGTCTACGATCATAAACCTAACGAATTTATCTTAATGATATTAGTAGATTACCTGGAGCTTGTAAAGAACTTATTTATTTCATCATCCTTTTTTTATTTTTAGCTTCATGATGCATCCTGCATATAGCAGGGTAGGCAGAAAGAACCTAGTGCTTAAGATGTTTACGCACCGCCCAATTCTGGGACCCTGCGTGGTGAGTGGCGAAACAGAACGCTGCGCGTTTTGTTGGTGTCAGAGCAGGAAATCATTAATTCTCTTCCCCGGATGGATATCAAATCCATACCCATTATATTGAATATAACATACTTTATATTGCTAGTAGGGTATTTTATTGGTTGTTTTAGATTATTAATGCATGTGAATAGGTTCTTTATAAAGTTTATCTTAGTTTTAAATATTTGATAGTGCTCAGATCATTCCATTGCTTATAAGGATCTTTGATGCTGTTACAATTTCATGATCATTTCAGGATGACATTAAGTATTATTAGACAATTATAATTCCTAAAATGTTATTCCACACTTAGAAAATATTTTTTTTAGAAAACAAAAAATATATATTTAGAAGCCTGGATGTTTTCCGTAAGCGCAGCTTCAAATCTCGGTATTTTCAAATTTGAAGTTGCGCTAACGGAAACCATCCAGGTATTTTTTCAATGACATTTACTTTCCATTGAATAAATTGGTTCATTATATTATCTATTATCATGATATCAGATAAAGAAAGAGACATTTTTCAAGAATATTTTGGTTTGTTATACAAAGTGATTACTATAAATAAAACTTCAAATTAATTATCTATTTTTTCTTTTATATTTGTTTTTATATGAAAACTAGCGTTTACCTGCGGCTTCTCCTATATTGTCAAATAATGATAACTAAGAGTTGGGTTTGACAAACAGAAATGATTAACATATGCAATATAGCCTAGCCTTTGTCATGGACTTCTCAAATGTAAAAAATTTTTCAATTTGAATTAGTAGTACTAAGATCAATGCATTTAAGCAAACAAACTGATCAGTTTTAGAAAATTCATATCTAAGTTGTTTATAAACTTTACATGAAATTGTAGCACTTCACTGAAGATAAAAAAAGTTTGCTGTTGCAATATCTGTTGTTTTTTAAAATAAAACCTGTTAGTTACATTGTTAGTGTCTCATAAAACGTTAACTAGACTTTGTGTAGTATTCTAATATTAATAATTAATGATATTCATAGGTTTACGGATGCCGATCTTTACTATTTTTTATACTTTATAATGTAAATTCATTATGATAATATGATTGATTTTTTTTCTTCTAATAGAATTTAAGGCTATTGTGTGGGACAACGTTTTAATGTTAATATAATGGTTGTGGGTTTGATATTCATATGTGAAAATGAATTATTTTAATTTTCTGAAAAGGCTGAAAGCAGAGAACGTAGGATCTCGACGCTAGGTTTAACAAAACCTGAATTAATTTTTTTTTTTTAATTTATTTCTTGTGGTTCAACAAATATAATTTAATATTTTCTTAATCAGTATTTGTTTATACAACATCAGTCATATTATCAATATTGAATATGACCAATTTACACATGTACGAGATATTTTGTGGCTGTGACTTTTCAGTTTTAAACAGCTATTTATAAACATTGCATGTGTAAATCAGGTATTTAATGGATAACTTAATTTATATTTAAATTTAAGTTTTTATTTAATTTCTTAATAAAAGGTTTCAGTTCAAGTATGACAAAGATAAAATAAGAAAGATAAAAACTAAGTAAACATTTGTATAATTTTTATTGTAATTTTCTTAGTAATAGACAACTTAGTGTTTTGGAACCTACTGTCATTTTTTTTTTAGCTATATCCCGCAGGCTTTCAGCTACATGACAGGGTAGAGGATGTAGTTTCATGACACTTTGTTTTCTACATTTCGCCCGAATTCTATATATTTTGTATAGTGTTGGAGCTCTATCTATGCTGTATGTTGTCTTATTAGCACTTCCACTGAGCAAGGATCAAACTACTGGGTCAACTGGGTCGAAACTGGGTTGGGTGGAACTATTGTTACTAATATTTTTTCTTGAAATGAAACCTTTTTTGTGGATGGTATAGACATCACATGCCGGGACTGGATATGTTGTATTTTTTATATTATGGCCAGGGATTTTTCTTAACAAACTATATTTAATTTATTTTTTATATAAATGTTGACTTGTGTGCTTTTAATTTTTTTAATTATTTAGCATTTAAATATTTATTGCAATTTTAGGTGCTTATTTTTTTATAATATTTTACCTGACTTGTACAGTTGCAGTGCAGTATGTTCCTCATAAATTTATGCAATAACATCTTTACATCAAAGAGGTTTGACAAGTTTATTATATTCTTTTTTGCATAAAATATAGAATACAGATTTATTTTTGTTTTAATAAAATTTTAAAAATCAATAACACTGTCAACAGACAGTGAAAAATAAATACAATAAAAATGAATTTGATCTTATGAGGACTTCACTGCTTAGCGACAGTATATTTATAACATCACAATTGATATTTGTGCACTTTGGTGTTAGATTGTTTCAATCTTTTTTCAAATGTATTTATTGTTATCTAGAAATATTTGTGCAATTATAATAACTTTTTTTTAAAAGTTATAAAACTGCTTTAAATTTATTAATTAGTATTATGTAGCGATTTTCTGGATTAATATTTCGATTTATAATTATGTATCTATCCAAAGTTGTTTTGTTTAAAAATTTTATATATGAAATGTTATTTACAGCAATTATATTATTATACATAATGTAAGTAATGTATTACATCTTACGTTAAGTAATCCATGAACAATTATTTTGTTAGATACATAGCTATAATAGTAATCTTAACTACTTTTTAATTAGTAAAATAATTAATACTACAAAGGTACAATTTTAATTGGATCTGAAATAGCTACTTAATTTCATGTCATCGATCATAGTAATATCACCAAAGATACTAAATTGTAATACTCGCAATAAATAAAAGAATCACTTTCGAAATTGTTAGTTTAATTGACCTTGTTTCCCCTTATTCCTTATTTTTCCTTATTCGAATGAGCAGTATGCTGTTGGCCCTACTGGCCTCTACAGCGTCACCGGGCTTTGGGAGGCCGAGCTAAAAGAGCTCTGACTTTGGCTTGGTTACCGTGGAAGGCACCAACAAATGAGAACACAGTGTCGCAAGGGTGTCTCCTTTGAGACTCGGACCGCGACTCGCGTACACCGTTTGTAGTGGAGGACTTTGCTACGCTCGGTCCGAGCTAGGTCTACTGGGTAGGGCTCTTGATGCCCTTTTGGATTTTTAATTGCGGGCACCTCTCGCGCCGAGGCGCGATTGGGCCACAGAAAAACTGGGACCTCGTCTCCACCGGCGGGGACGGTGTGTGTAGCGTGTGTGGCTGCGGTTGTGTGTAGCACTACCTACATATTTTGGGTCGTTCGCTTTAGTGATGGGGTCAGCATCATCGGTTAGTCCTTGTTTCCCACTTTACCCCTGTTTATATGAAGTAAAATGTGACTATTAGTGTTTATCAAGTTTTAAGTGGAAATTATTGTCAATTTATTAAGATTTTTTTATCGTAAGAAAAATTTTGACATTGTGTTCTCTGATAAAAATAAGATAACATGTTAATATGATAAAGTACAAAATATTTTGATAAATATGATGACAAAATATTTAACAATGAAGAGTTCTTTATTTTCATAAAAATTTTTGGAGGAAAATTTTGAATACTTGGTGGCAACATTTGAAATTGCCAGTAACAAAATTAAAAAATGTGATGAAATATATAAATCGACAATGTTCTACTAGTAAAATGCAATTTTAAATGTTATTTTATATGATACTTCGTCTTAAGATTGTTATTTCTTTAATTTGAATAATGAAAAGAATTTGTTACTTTTGTGTGATATTTCATTTTAATATAAATTGTTTTCTAAAAAAAATTATATTACCATAACATAATAAGCAATTGAATATATTACATTGATTTAACAAAATACAAGTTTTATATTTATTTATATAAATATTTAACAACGTTTGTTATAAGTGTCATCGACTCGTAACTTTATTATCGATCCACACAAAACGTCGCTTGAAGTTGAATCGAAATGGCCGACGTTTAGGGGGAGTGTCTAGCGGAAATCGGATTCTGATTGTTTTATCTCAAATAGGTGAGTGATAAAAGTTAATTTTAACGATAAGTGTAGTGTAATAATACTATTTACCAAATGTAAATAATTAAAACCTTGATCTTGACAAATTTTAGCGCATTTCCGGCCGCGACCGGGTCGAGTTATTCAAAACAAAGTGTTTAGAATTTTTAATAAATATTCTTGTTTATATCTCTGTAAGGATGTGCCTCATATTGTTCTATTGTGTCTATATTTGCAAATGAGAAAACTATTTTTAAAATATTTATTAATATTATTATTTTAGAATACTTTTTTCTTGATGCAATATTAATAAATTTATTAAAAGCGATTTTTTTTGTTTGGAGCAAAAATTATAGCTAATGCTAATAATCATTGTACAATGTTAAGCATTTATTAAATACATATGAAATAATATTGTATATAAGGACAAACCATTCATATGTTTAAATGTGTTGCAGATACACATTGCCTCTAGAGGAGGCTGATCATTCCAGAAATAAAAGACTGATAACTTTTTTAAAAATTGGCTGAAAATGGCCTGGCGTTTTAAAGCCTCTAAGTATAAAAATGCGGCGCCCATTGTGCCTAAACCTGAAGCATGTATACGGGACATATGTGTGGGATCTTATCAAACATATGGAAACAATATATGTGCATCAGCTGCATTTATGGCATTCAATTGGGAGCATGTCGGGTCCAGTATGGCAGTGCTTCCACTTGACGACTGCGGTAGAAAGAGCAAAACAATGCCATTGCTTCATGCCCACTCAGATACAATCACTGATATGGAATTTTCTCCATTCCATGATGGACTTCTGCTAACTGGATCTCAGGATTCTTTGGTATGTTCGATAAAACATATTTTTAGCTTCACACAATATCCTCCATATAGCAAAGGCAAAGGGAACAGAACTCAACAGTGTACTTTGCCGCGACACCAGAACAAGGATATGAAAATATAAATGTAACTAAATATTTCATTTCCTCGAGTAGGGATTGAATCAACAACCAATCGATATGACAGTCACACTTTGTGCCCCTGTGCCATGACTGGCCTCAATAGTCAGTATAGATTTTGCCGTTATAATATGTAGATATATATTTTTAACAGTTATTAAACAAGCTAATTAGATGTTCATAGAATTAGCATAATAAGAACATTGCTGAAGATTAACAGATTTTTGTTAACCTACATGTTGATCAGAGCATGGAAAATGTTTTCACTACTGTAATACTAGTCTGCTGTGCACATTATATATGGATTTTATTTTCTTTAAGAATCATAGGTGCAATAATCATCTCAATTAATTAAAACATTTTATTTAATAACATATATAATGTGTATCAATTATATAGATTGTTACTTATGCTCTTATCATAATAATATTGGCAGTATATCAGATTAGTCATACACCACATGAAAATAATATATTTTGCATGACTAGCTATGTAATGTATGAAATTTTTAGATATCATTTTTCCACTTTTCTTAAAAATAGGTAAAAGTCTGGCACATTCCACCTGAAGGTCTCAAAGAGTCACTATCAACACCAGAATGTACACTATCACAGAAACAAAGGAGGGTTGAGAATGTGGGCTTCCATCCAGTAGCTGATGGCCTAATCCATGTGGCTTCAGGCCATGAACTTGCTTTATGGGATTTGACTAAGCAGAAAGAGGTGTTTGGTAATAATTTTTTTTTACTATGGAATTTTACTAAGTGCTCTTTCATCATATATATATTTTCTTATATATTCAGTGTATGTGTTTTATTATAGGAAGTAACTGACTGCAGATAGTGGTTGTTGCTTTGAATCTAATATAGGCAATTGTGTGTAGTTTTTTTCTGGTTTTATTCCAGTTTAGAAAATAAAAAGATATAAAAGCTCTGACTTTAATATGTAAAGACTCTGAACTTATTCTGAAAAGTTAAAGGGTTTTACACATTCATCCCTGCTATCTCTTAAAATATTGGATGTATAATGTAGATAAAAAAAGAAACAAATATGTATGTTTTTATAATAGGGTGAAAATATGTGAGTCATATTTTAATTATCATAGGAATTATCTATATTAACAATACAAACCTGCTTGTGGCTTCTGTTTGAACTACACAATTATTTGTTTACTAATCTTAATTACTTTTATGTTCTATTCATATTATCATTCTAAAGACAATAAGTTTTATTACTTTCCACTGCAGGATATCCTGAGCCTAAAGTTTCAGCCAATTCAATAAAACAATTATTTTATAGCAAAAAAAACATTATATTCATATATAATGATTGTTATTTATGAATTGATTTTAGAAAAACAAACACTACATGGCATGGCAAACCATTGCGCTATGCTACATTGGGAAGTTCCCCAAAATACAATAGTGAACACTGCATTTAAATCGGTCAAACTGTTTCTGAGCTTAGTGTATACAAACACTCAGGCCAAGTCAGGCAGAGGGAACTCTTGAGTTTAGACACTAACTATCCAACTTTCCGCCGAATGAAGGTGGCATGTGTGTGTAGAGTTACAGAACTCAATGCCGCCCGTTTGCATCACATTTACATTCATTCATTTCTTCAAGTGAGGAAGGGACATTTACATTCATTTCCTCAAGTGAGGATCGAACCCACAACCAGTCACGTTTACTGGCACTTGTCCCTGTGTCACGACGTGCATCGTAATTTTTTTATCACAAAGTTGTTCCCCCTATAATAAATTTTATTATATTATTATATTTTCCGTGTACAGACAGATCCGTAACAATTTTATTATATGTTTAGATTTATTTTGCATATTAGAAAATACACACAGCTTAAATACAATATGAGTGTCAGTCTGACTCATTCTGCTATTTGTATGTATTTGTTTTTCTAAAACTAAACTAGCTTCACGCTTTATCCCTAGCGGGGTAGTCAGAGAGAACGGAGCGCCAAACGCTACGGTCTGTACACACCTCTTTCGCCTCGCCCACCGTCATCAACCTCTTCATATATGCCCTCGAGGGAGTCCTCATGCTTTTTACATGACCTTCCTCCAGTATATTTGATACTGTGTTTACGAACGTCAACCGAGGTCTCCCTCTCCCTCTCTTACCCTTTTCCATCATAAATCTTTTTTGCCATTCTTTCATCACTCATTCGTTCGACGTGCCCAAAGCAGTTGAGCATGTTCGCTATCACCGTGAGATCCTCGTTAGTACCTGCAGCTATGGCTCCGTTAACCCTGTTACCGACAGCACACCCTTCTTTCAGAGTGGTGACCAATGCCTGTAACTCGCATTCTGATGATGCAATAAGCACTGCATCATCTGCGTACAGCAGGCAATTCACATTCAAGTCACCCACTTTCACTCCTATATCACTGTTTTACTCCTTGGAGACAGCTATCCAAATACAAATTGAACAACCAAGTTGACATAGCGCAACCTTGTTTAACGCCCGATAGGATGTTTTTCAATTATATGTTTTGTAGTTTGGAAATATTTTAAAATTGTCTATACTTATATCTCCAAGTATAGAGAATATTCCAATTTCTTTAAATTGGAATATTTTGAAGAACTTCTCATTTTATTTATATAACAATAATATGAGAGTTTTGTTCCATTGCCCCATGAAGCAATGGTATTGTAAATATTATTGTGGATTCGATCCTCTTATGAGAGATAATATGCAAAAAAATTAGCTTTGATTTTGTATCATAACGCACATACGCCCCTCTGCCTACCCTGCTATACTTCATATCCCGTATCCCGCGTTACAATGGAATATTGTAATCTACTATCATGTATTCCGCGATACAGCGTGAAGCGGAAATAAATAAAAAGTAAAGAGAAAAGTAAAAAAATGAACACACTGTAATAAAAACATCTTAACTGCACCACATCGGCGTATCATAAAATTGTAACTTTTTCTAAACAATAATTTCTAAGTATTTCTAACATTTTTAAAAAGTAACCCACAGTGAGGATAGAAATATATTTTTATAAAATGTAAAAAACTAAAAATACTTAGTTTTTTTTTAATATTCGAAATATTTATTAGTTTTTATATTTTATACAGTAAACAGGGATCACACAGAAGTGATACAATCTACGTCTTGGAAGAAAGACGGCAAGTTAGTAGCAACTTCATGCAAGGACAAGAAAGTGCGTATTTTGGATCCTAGAGCCCCTGCATCGGTTTTGGGAGTAGCGAACAGCCATCAGAACATTAAAGACAGTAGATTAGTGTGGCTCGGTGATACTGATAGGATTCTTACTACTGGTAAGTTATATGTTTACATATTTGTTTTTTTTTGTAGGACGGCGTGTTATCGTAATCGTGTAATATAATTAGAAGACGAAAAACGAAAGGTCTTATTAATAGGGGTCTCTTTGTCTACCCTGCTTTATAGGGGATACACCGTGGACACAGCTAAAAAAAAATATTTTTTTCAATTGCCATCTGAATATCATTAAAATTTATAATTCTTTTATTACATAATTTCATATTACTTCGGTTATTTTATTTTTTTATAAAAAAGAACTAACTAGAAAAACCGTTTTTAAAAATAATTTTTCAAGTATGCATAATTTTTTATTAATTAAAACATAACATATAATTAAGAAATTGTTCATACAAACGAAATACATTTAATACGAATAGGCTTAAATTAACACCCATTTAAAAAACCTGACCAAACTAATAGATAGTTTGTCTTGTATAACAAAATTTGATGTCAAAATGAATGTGTTCGTAAACAAAATATTGTGGTAGACTTTTTAGTACTTTTTAATAACGTGCCATCTACATATCTTATAAATTTAGTTTTAAAAAATATCATATTGTTTTTTTCATTTAGCGCACAATATCAATAGTTTCTTTGCATATTTTTTTTAACGTGACGTTGTGTCCCGCACTACAGGGTAGGCAGAATGGGCCTAAAAACCTAGTGTTAAGATACTCCGATGCCATTAAGACACTTCCGTTTCCCTCTTCCCGCTGCTACTGGAGGTATTGCGTGATGAGTAGCGGAACTCAACGCCACGCTTTACCTCCTTACCAGAGTGAGGAAATGAAAATATAAATATATATATAATTTTCACGAGTGGGAATTGAATCCATAACCTGTCGCGTTTACAGTCACACGTGTATGCTCCTGCGCCACGACTGGCCTTAAATATATTTATAGAGCAGGAAATAAAATATACTGCAACTGAATATAAATTGTAATACTTTATATTATTTCTTTTTGTAGTTTCGTATCCAACTAGTAACAGGACTTACCGTTTATGACTCATGCATTATGCATTTTGACAAAAAAAAATGTTAATTAAGCTCGCAAGTTAAAGCTCGTGCTCGTTGGTTTTCGTTAATTTAATATTCACAGAAGAATTGGGACGAATTCTTAACATTTTTTTTTAATTTTTGCATAGAATCTTGTAATTTTAATATTTTCGAAATGAAATGGTTTTTAAAATATAAATTTAGGTGACTATGTTCATTGTAAATTAAATTAAACATAGATTAAAATATACAAAGATCTTCTTCTTTATAGCTTAGTATTTTTTTTTAGAAAATTAATCATTTTAAAAGCTTTTTTTCAACACAGATCAGTCTACCTCTTCTTACAGCTCACATAATAATATCTTTATAAACATTTTTTTATAACTAATTTTAAGTGTCCAAACAATTTGTGACCATTCATCCTAGGTTACTAGCATCAATATATTTATGATTCCGTAGATATTTTAGTTATATTTTTAGCCAAGTTCTGTATACAAATTGTTAAAATGATCGCATGTATAATGCATATTTCTTTTAACCCTACGGAAGGAACTATAATTTTTGTTGCGTAGTATAAATTTTTCATATTTTTTTTTATAAAATGCCTTTGTTTCAACTTTGTGGTGTTCAGAGTGCTCTTGTATTTTCTATTTTATTTGGGGTTAGGTGACATAATGTAATAAACACACTGTGTGACATTAGTTCGATTTATTATCTTCCTGTTTCTTCCGCATAAGTCAACAAAGATACACCTACAGACGAAATAAAATGGAGTATCTCCGATCTATACTTACACTAAAATATTATACTTTTTTAGTATTTACGCGAATTTACTTTTGTTACTTGTAATTGTTTTGTGTCAAATGAGAAGGGTTCAGTTGTATGTTTCGTACTTATAAAACATGGGCTGATTTAACATTTTAAAATTTTGGTTTCGAATATTTTACGAGAACTAGGGAACGGGGTGACTTATCACTTGATTATCTTTGCCTACCACGCGTATAGGGGAGATGCGTGGAGATAAAAAACATTGAATGTGGACATTCTATTGTTTAAAATTATATAAGTTTTAGAAGGGTTCGTAGACTATTTTTTTTATTACATTATTAATTTCAATGAATTTGAATATGGTCAATTATTCAGCATTTTTACGCCATTTTAACCCTTTTAAACCGTATGATAATAGGAGTGTCTTCGTCGATAAGACATAAAAATGAATAATTGATGATGCTTGAAATTGAACCTCTTAACTTCTTTTTCTCTTCAGTATCTTCATAGACATACTTTTATAATATTTAATATTTGTACTACAGATTTGTTTAATATTTAATATTAAAAAAAGTATTGATAGGAATGTTACCAATTTTTTTTATTTATTTTTGACACTAATTTAAAATATGTTTGTCTCCATTGCATGCTAGTGTTAAGTACATATAAATAATTCGATCCATTATTACAATAAACTAAATATTGTTGATGTATTTCAATTATTTTTTTAAAATTTATTTATCTTTATATTGTTATTGATAAACTACTAAATAAATTAATTTTGCTAATAAAATCATATTAAAAAAAATATAAGAACATTTCTTTTTAACATTTGTTATTCCACACTTAGGAAACAAACATTACTATTTTTTTCAAAATACATATAAAAATATTGTTATATATCTTTCTAAATACGTTTTGATATTATAAGCATATAAGTGTATAAGAATATTTCTTAGTTTGTAATATTTATATATTTTTTTGTACTAGGTTTCGATTCAGCCCGCCTCCGCCAAATCATGATTCGTGATATTCGCAATTTGTCCCAAACTCAAAAAACGTTAGAACTGGATTGTTCCACTGGAGTCTTAATGCCGTTGTTCGACGCTGATACTAATATGCTGTTTTTGGCTGGAAAAGGAGATACTACAATACTTTATATGGAATTGTGTGATAGGGAGCCATATTTGATTGAAGGATTGAGGCATTCTGGTGAGTTTTATTTTTTTGTGTAATTTTGCTTAAGTGTTACATATAAATATATATATTAAAATCAAATAATATAACTTCCTATAGGAAGTCATATTATTTGATTTTATACATGTTAATTCTTCATAATATGATTATATTTTTTTCTGCATGATTTATATATATTGTGTTGATATATTTAGATAGTTCATGTAGAATCTAATTTACTTTGAGTAAAATAAATTTCAGAGATTACTCTCTGATATAATTATGATTTAAAAATTAAAAAGTAACATTTTTTAAAAGAGGCCAGTCGTGGCGCAGGGGCACAAAGTGTGACTGTAAAACCGACTGGTTGTGGGTTCGATCCCCACTCGAGGAGATGAAATATTTACTTAAATGTATATTTCCATTTCTTCACTCTGGTGTCCAGGCAAAGCGCGGCGTTGTGTTCTGCCACTCAACACGCAAAGCTTCCGGAATTCGGCAGAAAGTGGGTAACGGAGTGTCTTAACACTAGGTTCCCTCTGTCTACCCTGCTGCGTGCGGGTTACAGCGTGAAGCTGATATATTTTTTAAAAGACTGTTTATATCATGCAATGTCTTCAAAATTAGTATGTACTAATTTCTGGGCACTATATTGCCTCTGCCTACCTATAAAACACCCATAAAAACAGTTGTAAAATATATTATGTATCCCACAGGTGAACAAACGAAAGGAGCGTGTCTGGTACCAAAGAGAGCTCTCCGCGTAATGGAGGGCGAAGTGAATCGCGTGTTACAATTGACCGGGTCATCTGTCGTGCCGATTATGTATCAAGTGCCTAGAAAGGTAAATATTTGTATTTTTTCACATTTAAGGCGTATCCCGTACATGGCGGGGCAAGCTGAGGGAACCTAATGTTCTTAACATTAACAACACTTTCCCATGTTTCCCTATAATTTTTGAGGCATTGCTTGTTGAGTGACGGAACTCAACGCCGAGGTTTGCTTCGTTACCAGAGCAGAAAATAAAAATACGAATATTTCAATTCCCTGAGTGAGAATCGAACCGCGTTTACAGTCACACGATTGTTGCAAATGCGCCCCGCTTTCTACATTTTTAAATTTAAGTAATTTCAACCTATTATTATTTCACCCTATATTGTGTACTTTATGGTTTAGTGGTTTGTCACTTCCTAACCACTTAGGGTCATTGATACCACTTCCTTTAGTACTTTTACATAATATAGGAAGTTAGTACTTACTAAATCATCCCTTCTACGTGGTTAAGGTGTGTTAATATAATCTATTTTGATATATCTATTTGATGAAGTTTGAAGAATTTTCTTTTGGTCAAAAATATATGACAAAAAAAGATAAAGAATAAAGGAAAAATAAAATAAGTTGCTTCACAACTTGTATACTATAATATTCTATTTGTCCGACATCATATTCAACGAGGACATTGACATAGACTCGTTCCTATCATAGACATACAATAGGAATGAGAAATAAAGATAAGCTTGTTACGCCAAGTTTTCGCCTTCAAAAATTTAATAAATCTTTTATGGGTGTGAGTATACGTGTATATAATAAAATTTCACAATGTATTCTAAATTTATCACTACAACAGTTTAAAGCAATACTAACACTTATAGCTTAAGTAAAAACAATACTAACACTTATAGCTTATTTTAATGTTCAAGAAAGAAACAGGATGAGTATGTATGGAATTAATATCAATTGAATGTCATGCGCAATAACTGCCAGTTTACATAACAATTAAATTGTATTGTACTATTGACATTGAAAAGAGCAACTGTTAAGTTTCTTCTTCCGACTCTTCAGCAAAACTGCCTTCCAAGCCGGTGGTAGCCTTTTTTTATATGTTTATTCGACGATCCAAAAATGCTTACTATGGCCTATTTGAATAGAGAATATTTGAATTTGAACATAGAAATATAAATGTAGCCTTTTAACTTTTTGGCAAATTTGCTAGGTGTTAACGTGTTTCTTTATAAATATAAATCAGAACTAAATTTGAACCAACAAACTTTGCCCGTATTCTCACTTCCCACGATGTTCCCAATAATATAAAAAATGATTGAATATATTTAAAAAAAACATACTCGTATATATCTATCTATCTATCTATCTTACTAATTTAATGCCGCATATAGAAGGATAGGCAGAGAGAACTTAGTGTTGATATCTCGTGGAGTATCCTCCTTTCCATACACCCCGTTCACTTTTTGAACTGGGGCACGTTAAGTAGCAAAACGCAACGCCGCGCTTTGTGCGCTTCTCACCAAAGCGAGGAAATGAAATTAATTCGTTTCCCCCGGGTGGAAACGACATGACGGCCTCAATATTTATACAAATATTTATGTTTATTGAAATTTTCTTATTTTTTATTTTATACAAGCAAATACATAACAAAACTATAACAGTTAACAAACACAGTAAACACATTGAGGCCAGTCATGGCGCAGGGACCCAAGCGTGTGACCCGAAACGACAGGTTGTAGGTTCGTTCTCCATTCGAAGAAATGAATGATTTAATATTTTCATTTTCTTCGTTTTGGTGTCGAGGCAAAAAACGCGAAGTTAAGTTCCGCCACTCAACACGCAATGCCTCCAGAATTCGGCTTTACTTACCCTGCCTTTATGTATGCGGATACACCGCATCGTTAAGAGAAAAAACCCACACACCCATACATAAATATATTACAGTAGGTAATAGAGTATCCACTTATACATTAAATATGAACTAAATATACATATCTATAAACAACTTTATGTATATATAAAATAATTAAAAATTAAATATGCTATAACAAACATTGAACAAAAAAAAAGATTTTATAATTTTTATATAATATTTGTTCTGTTTCAGAGCTACCGTGAATACCACGCGGACCTCTACCCGGAGACGACGGGCGCCGTCACGTACCTCAGCGCGCCCATGTGGCTGGACAACCAGGACTACCCCGTGCCCAATATATCGTTGCATCCCGACGCTAATAACTGTGTGCAGGTATGTAGTTTTTTTTATATTTATATATATATTTAAAGCATTATTTTGAGACCTCAGATGTCCTAGGACTTTTTCTTGTCGTTTTAGAAATAAAATATGTATAGTTGATCAAAAGTACGGTGATTTGACACAATATATATTATTACATATATAGGATGATTTATAAGAATATTTGGCAACAGGCTAATACTATATAAAAATATTTCGTTTTAAAAGTTCATAGGACTTTAATGACATCACACATCGTTTATTTAGTGCAACAATAACGTATTTGCACATTTTGAAATATTACACACATTATTACATACTTTGATTGCAATCCCTAAGAGATTGCAATCAAAGTATGTAAATTATCTTTCCATATACATTGAGGTAAAGTGTATTTACGTCATTGTTGCACCAATTAAGCCAAATAGGAACTAAATAAAAGATGATATTCTTTTAATTATTACACATAATAAATTGTGTTAGCGGCCGCCAGCAGCACAACGTAAAACCAAACGCGATGGTTGTGGGTTCGATTCCCAGGAATGATTTCGCAGGAATAAATTATTTTGACTTCCTCACTCTGGCATTGGCTTTGTCGTGTATAAAGCGACGTTGAGTTCCATTAATCAACAAGCAATGTCTAATATTGAGCAGTAGGGAACGGAGTGCTTATTTAAAAATAGGTTTAAAAATAGAAAATATATTTTTTTTACATTATTTTTTTTTATTTTTTGTTGGTTGGTTTTATATTTTTTATGTTTGTAGTTCTATTATAATTTTAATATTTTCTAACATATTTTTGTTAGGTTAATAAATTTTGTGATGTTGTCTCTTAATAATTCTTATAGCAGGGCAGCATCACAAGGTGTTAAGAACTTTAATACTACATATGTAATTTATTTTATTTCAGTGTTTTGAAGTGCACGATGATTTTTATGGTTTTATTTATTTTTGGTTCATTATTTTTATTTCTCAAGTATTCAGTGTTTTTTCTTATTTATTTGTGTAATTAAAATATGTTTTATGTGTTAAAGGTGGTTTTGTGTTTGTGTGTTTTTATTTAGTAAGCGGTTTTGTGTTTTTTTTGTTTTTATTGGTGTAGTTAGTGCTAGTGGGTTAATATTTTGTACGTAAGTATTATTTTTATTTGCTCTATGACTATGAAACAAATATTATTTCTTGCTTTTTTACTGTTGTTTGCTTTTTTACTATAAGAATTTTTGTTTTTTGGCTAAAGCTTTAGATTATATACAAACGAAATTTATTTAATTACATATTTTTTCTACAGACTCACAGAGGAAATCTTGAAGACTTAGTGAAGGCGATTTTGTCAATGCCTGTACCAAAGAAAACAGAATCTAAACCAATAGTAAGTAACGTTCAACAACAAGCTGAAGAAACGAAAACGACATCAAAATCAGCACCTCCAGAACAAAAAGAAAAAGATGAAGACAGAATAGATTTTGTAAACGTAAAAGACCTTATCAAAGGCATGGAAAGACAAAAACCTGAACCAAGAGATTATAATAAAGAAACGAACGGCTTCCACAAAAAAATAACGGACAACGGTCACGATTGCGATAAAAAAGATGATGAAATTGACGAAAAGAACGAGAAGACTTTAGAAAAGACCGAAAGTTCTGACTCATCAGAGTCGTTATCTAGAAGTAATAGTTATGTAAATGGGGTACCGGTTCAAGTCCCGAAACCTTTGCCGCGATCTTCAATATCTGAGGCAGGATCATCTGATGATACCTCGGAAGTACCTAAACCTAAGCCGAGGACTACTGCCGTGCCTATATCTGGATATAAGGTAGTTTTGTATTGTTTTTTGTTAAAGTGTAGTTTTTTTTAATAAAAATGTTTTTTTTTTATTTATTTATTTTTTCATTTTGCTATGCATGTTTTTGTTTATATTTATATTTTTTTTTTATTGGTGAGTAGATATGATTTTATCTTATCGGATTTCTTTACATTTTGTATGTTATATCAGATGTACTGCCTATCTTTTTTATATACTCACAGTTTTCAAACTTTTTATTTCACATGCTTAGTAATTCCATTTATGTTTTTACCAACAAAAGTAAAATATATTACTTTATAAAATTTATTATACAAATATTTTTACATTTGTAAAGTTTGTTTATTCCACACTTAGAAAAGAAAAATACTTTTTTGGAAAACATATAACAATTTGAACGTGGCGGGATTTGAACCCAACAGAGATCCTAACATCAAAAATAAGTTGTAACAAGCATATAAGAATTTCGACGTAGCCCAAGGAGAACGTATGCCTTAGTTGGTCAGAGCGCTTTGACGGTTTCCAAGACGTGCTGATTCAAATCCTGTTATGTTCAAAAAATGTTGTTTTCTAAAAACTATTATTATATGTATAAATGTTTAAAAGTTTTATAACAAGTTTTAATTCCATTTATAGCCTCGCTTGGGACCGAAGCCATTTTCAGCATCTGCAGGTAGTGAAGAGTTTTCATTTGATAAAGTTTTCTCAGTACCAGCCGTTCCCGGTCTTACTAAATCTGATTCAGGTAATTATATAATCTGATAATTAGGCGGTCGTGGCGCAGTAGGTCAGCCTATGACTAAATGCGATGATTGTGGTGTGTTCGATGCTCACGCAGGGGAATGATGATATTTTAATTATTTTTTATATAATTTCCACATTCTGGTAGACGTTGCCTAACGAAGTAGCCTAGCACAAGGTATCCATTGCCTACTCTTGAACGCGGGAAAGCTATTTTTTTTAATAATTACCATTTAGTCAAAACTTTTTAACACTGTAGTCCATATTTGAATAGAAGTATTATATTTATATTGTCCTGAGGAATGTTATAATTGAAATTTATGAAATGATACCTTAAAAGTTACAATAGAAATATATCACCTTTTCAGAACTTATTTGTTTTGAACCATTCAACTGCTGTTACATAAATTATATTTCTTATATAAACTTAGATCCAAGCCATTACGTATATAACACACTGTGTTATGTAAGGATAGTGTCGATGCTGTTATAGTAGTCTACCGTCCCCACCTTTGCTTGATTATATTTCAACTGCCTTGTATCATATAAAATAATTTCCAGGTCTATCCCCACAAGGGACTCAAGCGTCCACACCCGTATCTTCTACTCCCATCACTAAAGACGACGATAAGGAGAAATCACTATCTCCGACTAGTGATGTCGAAGTTGCTGCTAAGGGTTAGTTGGTTTTTGACACTCTTTTATTACAGTAATCATCTACGACTAACTCCATGGCGGCCACGATCCGTTAACAGTATTGTATTTTTTATTATTATAATAAGTACTCACTGTAGTGAGTACAAATTCCAAGCACATTTTTTCTTTCTATATATATTTTTTATTTTTACTCTGTTACTTAGCTCATTTATAAATTTTACCTGCGAGTATAATCAGTTGAATAAAATAATTGTCTATAAAAATATATTTTTTTATTAGAATAAAATATTGATTTACAGAGGAGTACACAAACGGCAAATCCGATACTAGCTTAGAGGAAGAGGTGAATTCATCAGATTCTGGATACAGACCCAAGACACCCAGTACTGCTGAGAGACGGAAAATGTTTGAGAACACTGAGTGAGTTGTATATATTTTAAGCATGTTTAAAATGTTATTTTATACTTATTAAAATAAGAGATTAGGTTCCCTAGGTTCCCCAGTACCATCTGCCCACTTTGCTATGTGTATATATATAGCTTGAAAGTTAAAAAAACTGTTGGTAACAAGACAAGCAGGGCATGATATGGCCTGCTTGTCTACATGAAGCTAAACAAATCTAGAAATTTACAAGATACTCAAGATTTTTTTTAATTTAAAATAATACTTAAAAAAACGTATAAAAATTTAAAACGCTAAAAAAATACTTGTATCTTTTCCAGTGGTGCAAACCAATCCATAGCAGACAGACGTCGTACGTACGAGCGTTCGATGAGCGTCGCTGTAGAATCTGAAGCGCCACCTTCTCCAGCGCCATTGAGGTATTTTTTTCATGTATACGCTGTATCTGCAAATTGGGGGTAGGCAGAGGGAACCCGGAAAGTTGCTGTTAAGACACTCCGTTACCCAATAAAACACATTCCACTTTCCGCCCAATTCTTGAGGCATTGCGTGTTGATTGGGGAAACTCAAGGCAGCGCTTCGCCTGGTTACAATGACAGTTAAATATTACATTCCCCCGAGTGGGAATCGAACACACAAGCGTCTTATTTACAGTCGCACGCTTGTGCCCTTGCAGTACTACGGGCTCTATATGTTTGTCTTATACTTTGTTATTTGTTTTGTTTTAGACGCCGTGATTCATTAAAATCCCGCAAGAGTCCAGACCGTGAAGAAAAACGATCGTCTGTACCTAATGTTACTACTAAGAGAACTTCTACAGTATTTGGTAAGTGAAATGGTTTTTTTTATATAATAATATAAGAATCTAGTGTTAAGACACTCTGTACAAAGGTACTGCTCAATGTTTCGAGATATTGCGTATTGAGCTCATTCAAAATATTTTACATATTTAAAATGTTATAGTTATTTTGTCAATTTTTTTTGTTATTAATACAGAGTCATAAAGTATGCGTATTTTAAAATATATCCATACCTATATTATAAATTCGAAAGTAACTCTGTCTGTCTGTCTGTCTGTTACGCAATCAGGGCCAAACCGCTAATTCAATTGTAATAAAATATTCATACAGAGATACTTGAGGGTCTTCGGATGAACATAGGTTACTTTTTTTCTCATATTTGTAATATTGTCGATATATACTAATATATTAAAATATTTTTTAATTTGACAGGCAATTTATTCCGCCATGTTAATAACAACCGACCGTTGCTAAGCAACGGTTTGCAAAGTTTATTTGTTGTTATAAGCAAACGTCACCCAAAATGAGCTTGCTTAACGCATACATGGCGTGCGCCGACTCAACCTTATGAGATACATAAAAATAATGTTTTACAAAAATATTGTCCTTTAAATAATGTTTAAAAAATTCCGCGATACACATATCATGTTTATGTCTGAAGGTTGAGCAAAGTAACACAGCAACAACAAGTAACCATTTTAATTAATTTACTTTATATTTATCGGGTTTTTGTTGTATGTATTTTCTATAATTTGATATTGATCGTTATGAAAATGAATATAATAGTCACTTTTAGCATTTCATCTAGATTGAAATTATAGTTCACTGTATAACATTCTAATAAATAATTAAGGAGATGTCACTGATTCGAAATGACCTAGCCTACGAGCGGCATAGTATGACCGACGCGAACGGGCAGATGACTTTGACGGTTTTGTAAATTTTCATACATTTTCGAACTACTGTTAATTTTTATATAATTATTTGCTGTTTATAATGAATTTCTACTTTTCTTTGGTTTGTCGCTTATTCGAGTAGTAGATTAGTTAGATTTTCATGAATTTCTTGGTGTGGTGTGAGTTGCGGCCCTGCGCGGCATCGGTATAATATTATTTAAGTATTAAAGAGAGAATTGTTGGTTATTTCATCTTGGTTGGATGGTTATCTATACCGTTGTTATATACTTAATAAATTGTGGTTTTAGTTTTTTGGGATTTTATTTGATATTGCTCGCAAAACTTATCATATTTAATGTAGAAAGGACTTTAGTTATTTCATATAGTATCTATGTACGCGCGCAAGGAAAACGAGTAAAAAGATTTTTCTCGGGTAAATCAGTAAAATCGATCACTGAAAGTCCAATAAAAATTAGTTCAGTTATTCTAGACATTAGCTCGGGGAAATAGAAAGACAGACAGAGACAAAATTATTAATAATGTAGCTGGTTTTGTTTAGTTTTTTTATTAATATTTTACTATGGTTACGTTTACTTATATTTTTTTCATTTAAATTAGTTAGATATTTTCAAAAACAATTTCCTAAATATATCTATAAGCATTCGTAAAGTTTAAGCGGGCGAAGCCGCGTCCGGGTCCGCTAGTATTTAATATAAATATAAAAAGGTGTAATTTTTTTCAGGCAAAGTATCGAAATTCCGACATCTGAAAGGCACTCCGGGACATAAGTCAACTCATGTTGAAAATATTAAAAACATCAGTCGTCAGATATCTGGCGAATGCAACGGGTTTTATGGTGAGTAATGTTGAAATAAAAAATAATATAATACATTTTAGATGGCAGATTTCAATTTTAAAAGATATATTTGACTAGATTCTGAAAATTATTTATTTACTGGTTAACTGAGACAACGCACAGCATGTAAATTGCAGAGTGTAGGGGAACAATAAGAGTTCTTGATATTACCGAAAGGAAAAAAAATGGATTTTACGTTTCATGGATCACTCAAAGGAAATTACAAGCGATTACTAGTCGACATATAAAATCATTATTTATTTATCTTTAATTAATCATAATATAAATATTTTTTCAATCGAATTTGAACTGATCAGCATTATAACTCAAAACTATACTATGTGGTCCACAGCAAACGGCGTCCGCTGCGCAGTGCCCGTCGGGGGCGGCGGTGGGGGTCGTATCGGCCTCATCGAGCTGCCCACGGGCGCGACGCCCGCCGCCCGCGCGCCGCCGCACCACCCCGCCGCGCTGCACCCGCCCGCGCTGCTGCACCCCGCGCCGCTGCAGGACTGGGCCTTCGACCCCTTTAGAGACGATAGGCTCATGGTGGCCTGTGACGACGGACAGGTGCGGGAGTGGATTGTGCCTGATGGAGGTGGGTATGGTATGGTAGAGGTCATTGATCTTTACGTCGCTCCCAATGTATTATGTAGCTGGGGTTCGATATGGCCTCATAGAGTTATCCACAGGGGCGAACACGAAAAAAAACGAACGCAAAAAGTGATAAAGAAATACATTCTGATAAGCTAATTCATAGTTACGTTAAATTTAAATTTCATACCGAGGAAATAAACATTTACTTTAAGCATTATAAATCCCTTACTGAAATGGTTGGGGTCAAAAAAAAATATTGTGTTGCTATTTTGAATAAAAAACAATATAAAAAAATTAGCTTCACGCTGTATCCCGCACACAGCAGGGTAGGCAGAGGGAACCTAGTATTAAGACACTCCGTTCCCCACTTTCTGCCGGATTCTGGAGGCATTGCGTGTTGAGTGGCAGAACTCAACGCCGCGCTTAACCTCGACACCAGAGCGAAGAAATGGAAATATAAATTTAAGTAAATATTTCATCTCCTCGAGTGGGGATCGAACCCACAACCAGTAGGTTTGAAAAAACAATATAAAAATTGTAAAAACATTAGGTGCCAGTCCCGTGTTAAAGAGAAGCATGAGAAAACTGCTGGCACCCTTGGTTAGACTCTTTGTATCTCATTTTTTAATATAAATTACCCCAATCAACTTCTCTCATTTTTAATTTTTCAAATATTTTATTCCAGGTCTACAAGAGTCCACAAACGAACCAAACCGTATATTCTCGGCGCATCCGGACAAAATCTACATAATACGTTTCCATCCGACCGCCTCTGACATTCTGACTACGGCTGCTCACGATCTCACTATTAAGATTTGGGACTTAAGTCCGGAAACCCCAGTGGCCGAAATAACTTTAACTGGTCACAGCGATCAAATATTTGCATTGGATTGGTCGCCTTGCGGTGACTATTTAGCTACTGTGTGCAAGGATGGGTTTATTAGAGTAAGTTTATTGTTATATATTTGGCTACGGCTTCACCCGCATGGTCAATTGGAAGTATATTAAAACAATTAACGTGATATTCAAAACAAAAACAGTTTTCCATTCAATATAGTTCCTTAGATTAGCTTCTTTAACCAAATAAACTCTAGCTTTATAATAATATAAGATTATAACATTAGTATAATATATATATATATATATATATAAATTAAAGAAATATAAACAAATAATCGTAGTAGATTTTAAACCCGTGCCTCTTGGACGCAGTTTAATTCATTTGTTGTTATACAACAACAAAATGAATTAAACTGCAGTACAGTTAATGACTATAGTTAAGCAACTGTTGTGGGTTCGATTACAGTTCGCTACAGTGAATTATTTTTATTTTTCGAACTTTGGTGAGAAGACAAAGCGCATCGTTGAATTCTGTCATTCAACACGCAATGTCTCAAATATGGACGTTGCGTGGTGAGCAGAGTATCTTAACACTATGTTCTCTCTAAATACCCGCTATATGCAAACTACAGCATGTTCAAAAAAAATATTTCTTTATTCAATTTTATATTTTTTACAAGTTTTTATTATCCTTTCAGATATACAAGCCACGTTCATCAACAGAGCCAATATCTCGCGGTGCGGGTCCCGTGGGGAGTCGCGGCGCACGCATTGTATGGGCACTGCACGATACACACCTAGTTGTTACTGGTTTTGATAAGTTAGTTAATATTACTACTACTATACAGTACGGTCGACGTAGACGCTAGTAGCCCTGAAGTTAGCTAATAAACATGTAACTGAATGTTTGTACATGGAAGATATATGAGAAAAATTGAGGCTAGACGTGGTGCAGGAGCAAAATGTGACTAAACGCGATAGTTTGTGGGTTCGATTCCCACTCCAGAAAAATGGAGAACAAAGTGTTTAAGACACTTTGTCACTAGGATCCCTCTGCCTACCTTGGTATATGTGGCATATAATAAATCAAAATTAGTTATAACGCATATTTCTTTTTTAAAAATATAAATTAAAATAATAACAATTTCTTCTTAACAGAGTATCGGAGAGACAAATAATGCTATACAAGGCATCTGACTTATCTGCTCCTGTATGTACTGTGGGCTTGGACGTGTCACCCGCCATACTTCATACACACATTGACCATGACTCTAGCACACTGTTTCTTACTGGACGGGTAATATTTACTTAAAGTATGCTTTTTTACAGTGCGGTCGACGATCCATTGCAACCCTGAAGTTAGATTTTTTAATCTTTTCCACATTGTTCACTAAAGATGAAATTGATTGAAAGTAACAAATTTTACAATAAAATCTACATTTGAATTCAGGGAAGCCAAGACCCATTGACCCAACTGTATTAGTATTATAGATGTAATAATGGGTAACGAAACTATTGCTAGTTGATAACATACTGGTTTGTTCTACTTGTTACAGTTCTTTCTTTATAATAGAGCCACTTACGCATGTATAAAGAGGGACTTTTTTCAAAAATATGAGAATGCTGTGCTTTTTTATGATTTTTATGTCTCCCCTGCATATTATGAAAGATTTTTGACAACCAAACAAAATATGAAAATAATTATAGATATATTCCCTCATGTATGTTTTATTTTTATTTATAATATCTAAATACACAGGGTGATTCAACAATTTACGTGTACGAAGTGACTTGTGAACCTCCATACTTGTGCGCATTATCGCATCACCGTGCCGCCACTTTGCATCAGGGTATTGCTTTCATATCGAAGAATTTATTGGCTGTTGAAAAGGTAACACATTTTATGTGAATAGTATATTATAATATTATTGAAATTGTCTCTTATTACACGGCGTGAAGCGTAGCGTGTTTATCACCGTGAAAGATAAGATTTATTCAATAAACGTAAGGAAACGTGAAACGTTTGGAATTATATAAGTTTTTAATATTCACATGTAAAACAGTGAAAAAAATCACGATCATCGATTTTGCAATTTCTTTTAGCCTATCCGGAACAATTTAATTTTTTGAATTTATTAAATAGCTTGATATTCAATTTTCATCTCTTTAACATAAAAGATGCATCAAAACATAAATAACAAAAAAAAACGCATATAAGAAAAAATATCTAAAAAAATGCATTTTAAGTTTTTTTGAAGATCTTTTTATCATTTTCTAATGATCTTTTATCATTATTTTCTTTGTAGGTGGAATTCGCACGGGCGTTAAGATTAACAAATGGCAACATTGAGCCATTGTCATTCACAGTGCCTAGAATAAAGGTAAGTAACATATTTTTACTATGTTACTATAATATGTATAAATTTCTAAATTAATTGGTTTGATGACTTGTCTCTAGATAATCTGTTTAGTTAACATGTGGAAATTAATAAATGCAAAGCAAAGAAGGTCAAAACAGTGCATATTTCAAAAAATATTATAAATCTAATTTTTATAGTTGATTTTAATAGTACCTTCATTTTTTCTTGCACGGTATGACGCACACCTAGTTTTAAGGTGCTCTGTTCGAACAGCACTTCCGCTCCTTCTTATTGTGGAATGGAGTGTTTTAATACTAGGTTGCCAGGTTCCCTCTGCCTACCCTGTTATGTGCGGGAATACGGCATGAAGCTAAAGCAAAAGTCTATAATATTTGCAGAGTGAGCTGTTCCAAGATGACCTGTTCCCTCCCACGCTGGTGACGTGGCAGGCGTGGCAGAGCGCCGCTGCGTGGTTTAGCGCCGCGCCTGTAACACCACGCACCGTCTCTTTGCAACCGCCCGGCATGGAAGCATGTACGTAGGAAATATTAATTTACATGAGATCCCACCTACCTATAGCGAAGTCACATATTCTACAATTGAAAATGCAAGAAGTTGAATAAAAAAATCCAAATATTTTAAACATTTTTAAAAATAACGTATATATTACACATATACAAAAGAAAAACATTTTCTAAATCAAGTTTCTGTTAAAATTTTAACGTAGCGGAATTTGAAACCGCAACTGCTGATAACTAAACCATACAATCAAGCTACGTCTAAATGCTTATACTCTTCTTACAAACTTATTTTCCTCATTTGCTTCAAATGTCACTACTTACAAGATGTTTTCTATAATTTCATCAATAATCCAAAATTCAAATATAAATGTGAAAGCTTGTGACGAAGGTTATTTGTTTCACTTTCACGCAAAAACGATTGAACGGATTTAGATGAAACTTTTTACAGTAATATAGCTTTAATCTCTATAATTTAACTAATATTTAAGTGAGCGAAGTCGCGTGTGTGTCGCTAGTCTTAACATATTCGTTTATCTATTTAGTGTCAAGTCATGTAGCACCGACCCCGGCAAAAGAGAAGCCACCACAGAAACCCAAACCAGATCTAATTAAATCCCATGTGCCAATGGATCCAAAAGAAAAACAGGAGAGTGTATGTATTTTTTTTAATTTCAAGTAGGCAGAGATAACTTAGTGTTAAGACACTCTGTTTTCATGTATGATGATTCTCCATATGAATACTGTAATATTTATATGGAGAATAAAAAGTTTAAATATATATAATTTATATGATTAACGGCTGTCGTGGCGTAGTGGCAAAATCTGACTGTAAATGTGATTGTCGTGGGATCGATCGTAACTCGAGAGAATAAAGTATTTTCATTTTCTCATTCTGGTAACCTGACAAAGCGCAGAGTTGTGTTCTGGCACTCAATATGCAAGTGCCGAAAATTGGGCAGTGTTTGAGGAACTGAGAGGCTAGTTTCACTAGGTTCCTTCTACCTACCTTGCTATGAGGGAAAAAACGTGAAGTTGCTTTTTTATATTTAAATGTATTATGCGTAAATAGATTAAATTTTAAATTGAATCTTCCATTTTAAAAATCATCTGTAAATTATAATTTTATTCTCTTCTCACAGATCATGAAAGCAATGAGCGCGAAAGTGACAATGAATTTGAAATTGGAACAAGACAGTATGGAAGGTGTCGACGACGCAGAATGGGAACAGTGAATGACGGAAATCATTTACTCATTAACTCATTCACGAACAGTACGAACCATTCACTGAATGTATTTGAATTGGAATAGTTATAAGTATTCAAATTCGATTATTTATTCTTTTTTTGAATTTCGAAATCCGAATTCAAAAATTCGAACTTATTTTTTTATTTCTAATTTTAATATAGTCAGTGAATTTATACTCTGGTGCAGTATACGTAGATATTGTTTATGTTATATACTTGTGTATCGATGTTTAATCATTTTACGTATATAAAATTAAATTAATCGATATTATTTTATCGATTTCGAGTAATCGATTTTTGATTATTTTTATACATGAGTATATATGAGTATGTAATATAAATAAAAAAATAAGTAGATCCGTCTTAGTCTATATCCGATAATCAGAAGTAGGTTTACTAAAGTTTAGCAAAGTTTGATACTCGCCCCTCATGCTATATTTTATATACGATTTAGTATTTACATTTAGCATTGTAGCTTTATATTCATAATCATCTCTCAATACACTGCATTTTACACAGCGGACATTATTAACACAATATAACGCAACTCTCTTATTCTCATTGTGTATATAGAGACCAATCTACCTACAATGAGATGTATGTAACAACCCAATTAAATAATATGAATTGTTAACTCCATAACGTGTTTGTGGGTTCGAATCCCACTAATTAAATTATAAATGTTACTCATACTATAATAGACATTTTTTTTAAACGTTTCTAAACATTTTCCTTTTTAGTAAATTTCAAAAAATCTCTAAAGAAATATTTACAACAACAACAACAAAATATAAATTGAGACTCGTAACTAAATATTTCAACGTAGCTAGATAAGAATATATGGCTCATTGGTCTGAGCGCTTGGACGCCAATGAGAGGTGCGGGTCCGAGTTCTGTTTCGTTAAAATTTAACAATTTTTTTTTAATTAAAATGAAACCTCTGATAAAAAGGTGGAAAAAAAATAGTGAATGATAAATTAACATTTAACTTTGATTTATTCATATATTTGTTTTTTTAAACATTCAATATTACAAATGTAATGGAGTCAGCAATTTGATATTATTAATCAGTGGTACCCATTCTCTTTTACAGTACATTTTGTAGATTTATTTAGCATTTTTATAATAATGAAATATATTTTATTATCTGTAGAACTGTTTTGTAGGAAACGATTACCGATATTTTTAAACAATATTGAATGAGTTCTAATGGGCATTGTATAAATTATATCACATATAAAGGGTTCAACGAAGTGTGACATTGTGTGACAAAGGTGGGGAAAACTCAATATTATGGCATCACACTTTACTATATAATGTTTTATTAATTTGTATAAACTTAAAAATTTCCAAGCTGCTCCTGTAGTTTTATGACTATTAAATGTAGAACAGTAAAATATTTGACGGCATATTAGATAATAAGCGGCGTGTGACAAAAATTGGTTCGTTCATTTTATCAAAAGTAACTCAATCCGTGTGATGTAATGTACGCATGGCCCTTAACGAAATAAAACTGGCGATGAAATTAAATGAAAAAAAAAAACAAAGAAATCGAAAGAACCAATTATTTTTTCGAACAAAAATGAGTTTTAAACTTTTTTTATTGAAAATTTTAAATAAAACACTTATTAAAGTTAGCTAAAATGTAACTCGACATTCAGAATACTTTACAAGATTTGATAATAGCGTTTTACCTTATTTTAGTAAAGATTTTTTTAAACATATAAACAAGAATATTATATAATTATTGTTTGCTAGTCATTCTTATATAGAATGGGCTGAAAATCGAATTCGTAGCAATACCTCGATAACAAAATCGATCTGGTAAAGAACAAATTTTTAAAGGAAAATAGAATGAATGAACTGTTCGATAAGAATGAAATAAAACCACTAAGCTTTGATAAACATTAAGATACAATTAACATTGTCTCGGTCTCATACCATTCGTTCATCACTTTTTACCTATAGTATTGTAACCTAGAAACTAAAATATATATGAAAATTACGAGTATTATTTTATTTGTTTGTGTAATTTTCACAAGTAAGAATTATTGAATTGTCTGCGACTTAAGTAGGTTTTTTTGATTTTATTTTTTATAAGAATTTTGTAAGAAATCGACCGAGAACGAATTTTAGAATATGATAAACATAACGATATAAACGTGTTGTGATCTCAATAAATCGACCAAATTACGTGATTATGCTCATTTTGTGCTCATGTATAAATTAAGTTATGTATTGTTTTGGACGTCGATCGTGTTTTAAAATTTTCAGTCTGTTAATTTAATAATTACACAGAAAATTCGATTACGCTCAATTAGCATAAAGTGACAAAATCTCGATAAAAATGAATTCTTTTACAATTAAGTCATTCGAGTTAAATTTAAAAGAATCCATTCATAAATTAGATAAAAAAACGATGTCCTCATTATCCTATCATTCCTACGTTTGCCATATGCATTTATTTACACTATGTACTTTATTATACATATAACATACATATATAACATAGATAAGGGATATAGGGTAATCCTATGTTAGGGAATTGAATTTTTGATTAACCATTATACTAAGATCTGTCTAATGAATCGTGTCAAAACAAAATTTAAAAATCTTACGGGTGTAAACACTGCAAAATACAATAAAGATGAATTGGATAATGCAAATAAATATTTATATACATATCTAACTTATTGTATACCTAATACAATAATTTAAAAAATCTGTTCCAATTTTCGTTTAACATATTAATAATGTTGCCATTTAAAAGGTTTTGAAAATTGGCTAAAAGTTTTTGTGATTGGCACGTTCCGCTAGACAGTGTGTATCTATAGTAGTATTTGTACGTATAAATGTTTATATGATTAATGAAAGCGTTAGTATCGCTAGTGTAGTACCGCCATACCAGTTTGCTCAAGACGCCAAAGATTTATCAGTTCTTTATTACTTTGACGAAATATTTTTGTTGTTTTGTAACGCGTTTAGAGTTTTATTCGTTTAGTGTTGTTTATGCTCTTTTGTATTTTGAGTCGGTCATGTCCTGTCACGTCATTTGTGATGATTTTTTTTGGATTAGTAATTTTTTCGTTGCTTAGACAAAGATTTACTTTATGAAATGGTATTGTGAATGAGAGAAGTTAAAATTTTCCTTTTCAATATTTTAAAGTCGCTACTTAAGTAGTTTTTGTGTCCACGTTGATGTACTCTATTTTACATTATTTTGCATTTATTGTATGACGTTTTCTTAATTTCCCTATATCTCCTAAGTAATAATGATACTCATTGAATATAATAAAAAAACTTTTATACTCTTTAACTTTACTTGGGGCTTGGGAAATCCATATTCACCTACCTATCCAGACCAAACTCACTCATTATTCCCGATACATTATAAGTAAGCCATTATAGCCTTAAAATACCGTAATGACGTATTTATATCATTTTCTAAGTATTTTTTGTACCTAATGGTATAAAGTGAATGGAAATGAACGCAAGAACATTTTCGAATGATTGAATGATTTTGATGCTATTTAATTGGCTATATTCAAGTGAATCTCCCATTTTTTTGTAAATTAATTTTGACAAGTTCTTGTAAATTAAGGCTAGTTTTCGGCCTATGGTATTTTGGGGTCGGTAGCAACGTACATACGCTTTCGTATTACTTAAAATTATTATGTATAGATGTAATTTTATTCGCTAGTCAAGTTATTCTTTAAATCTAATGTTTGTACTACTTCTTATTAAGCTCCATATTCGTTTAGTTTAGTATGACTTTTGGGGAGGGATTTTGTTATGACTCGAAAATTTAAGTTAAATAATGTTCTTTTAATTTGAATATAAAATTTTAAGTCGTAACAAAATGTTTGCCTAAATTTAAATTTGCTTATTCAACTGCACATAATTTCATATCAATACGAGCTGTAAGCTACGGTCATATATTAACGCACCTTTGGTACTTTATCGCAATAGTTGTATAACGAATATACTGTAGACAATCAATTAAGACATGTTTTTATATCTTAGAAAGAATGTCTCGAGAAATCATTTTTAGTGGTATATAATTTTTTTTATTGAGGCAACACTGAAATTGTCAATTTAATTATTTCAAACTTATCACTAAAAATGCATTTTCTTTTTTTATTTTTTTTCGTATAATTTATTTCGTCTTCCAAATGTTTGCAAGGATTTTATTAAAATTAAAAATTTCAAGCACAAAACCTTCTCTTGTACCAAAGTTGTGAAATGACAATAATTATTTTGGTTTTCATACGTTCTTTTGTTTGTGTGATTGCTACAATGACGGAACTCGGTGCCAATTGTTTTGTGATCCCAAATACTGGCGATTTTTGTTTGAAAATTAGACTTGTGGCCAATTTTAGCAATAGAAACGCATAAAACAATAATATCGATTTTTTCGATTTTGACTTGTTTATACGTTTTTTTTTTTAAATCTGTGTCATTCCATAGTAAGGAATACAAAACACAATTATATTAAAAGGTGTACGGTCCCGGTACGTTTAAATTTATATTCGTTTTCTTATAAATGTTTTTGTTATATTAGTGTTCATACGTTTTTATTGCTAAAAGTGGTGTCTAACAAAAGTAATGAAAACCTCGGTATTGTGTGAGTGCGTGTAGTTTTTGATATTTTTGGATGTAAACCTACAGATATCCCTAGTTAAGGTTCAATATTTGGATATATTTTATTACTTTGCATTTTTTTATTAAATCTCTTGCTAAATTTTGATTGTTTCATTTATTTACCCTTTTTAAATATAAATTGTAATTTTATGTTATTTTTCCTCTCATTTGGTACAATAATTACACAATGGTTTGCTTTTTAAACAGTGAATATGCGAAATATAATTAATAATATATATATTTTTAAAAAGCGCATGTACATTATTATTGCACAAAATGATCGTTGTGTATTCTTTTTGAGGTCGCAATAAATTCAATAATAAGAAAAAATAAGAGTGAAGTGTTAAAAAAATACTAAGAACATTATTCGATGAAAAATATTTGTTTAGTGACTAAGTGATAATGTCTAGGCCATTTTATTTTTTATATCTAAATTTTTTTCTACTTTAAATTACGCTATTTCGTAAACACAAATATTAAATATATATGAGAGTTTTTTGTTAAGTTGCTATTGTTTAATACTAGTTGAAGTACCTCGTTCCTCGATTATCATGTTCAGGGTACGCACGTACCATGGGCATCCGGATGCCATGCGGAGGGATTTGTTTTGGGCCCTCTGGATGAGGCGTATCTAGGTGTATGCGAACACGACACAAGCATGTGTAGGTCATGATAGGATGGATGCAAGTTTTATACAATGTCAGCTTGTTCGCTGTCCTCGCCTGTGGCTGTTACATATGAGTGGGTACAGCCTGCTCATAACGTATGTGGCTTTGTTTCTGACATACGTGATATGCGGCCAGAAGGAGCGTTTCGAATCTAGTACGACGCCTAGGTATTTGATCTGGTGTTCCTAGGGTATCGGTTTACCTTGTAGGTAAATAGTCAAGACGGTCTCGTAACGTTTACGAGGAAAAAAGACGGCTAGGGCGTCCGCTCATTGCAGTCTTTCGACTAGGATCCTAGCGGAGCGATCCGTGTTGTAAAGGGCGGTGTCGTCGGCATACATCGCATCGACTTTATCTGTATCCGGAATGTCGCTGGCATTGGTGAAAGTGTGGAACCTTGCGGGACTGACTCCGGCGCGAGCAGGTCTAGAAGACGATAGTGTCCCTTCTAATCTATATCGGAAGGAGCGATTTGACAGGTATTCTCAAATCTTGTGAATGAGAGAGTCTGGCAGAGCCTGGCATACGACGGAGCCTGAATTGCAGGCCGTTGTGCCAGATCTTGTCGAAGGCTTTGGCTATGTCTAGAAAAATGGCAGCCGTGACCGGCTATAACGGAACACATCGCGAAAAATAACATCCGTAAATCGACTCGCAGCGATACCGCTGCCCTCGATTGACACAATTCCACTGCTTTTATAGTTATTTTCACCTAAATCTACGCTCTTTTACACGAGTTCGCTAATAGTAAATATATAAGTATATATAAAAAACAATTAGGTATCAAAGATAACAACACCTACAATAAAAATAAATAAACAAGTACTTAAAAATCATTTGATAATTTAAATGGATAATTATACTCTTAATATCGGTCGTTCTTCATAGCAATTTGTACTGAAAAGATCAAAACGCTTGTAGGTATAGATAGTGGCCATGAAATAAACCCATGGGAAATTACTGTCTTAAACGAAATGCGCACGCGAGATGATCTATCCAAGTGCGAATTGAATGTAGGCTTTTAATTACCTTCACGGACGTTTGAGACAAACAAGTGTGAGATCATTTGAACCATTAGAGCTATAGTGGCGTAATTAGGTAGTGTTCTTTACAAATATGCATATTATAGATTCGATTGCGACTCGTGTAAATATTTGTATAAAATATGTTTTTTGGATTTTTGAGTTCCGTATATTAATTATAAAGAGATACAAAACTTATGGTTTTTTAACTTCACGCTGTATCTCGCACATATTAGGGCAGGCAGAGGGAGCCTGAGAACCTAGTCTTAAGATACTCTGTTCTCATTGATATACTTCTGTTCCCTATTTTCCGTCGAATCCTGAAGACATTGCGTGTTGAGTGGCGGGAATCAACGCCGCGCTTTGTCTCGTTACCAGAGCGATAAAGTGAAAAATATGAGTCTGCGTCGCGAATGACCTCAATAAAGGTATTTGTTGATTGGATATTGTTATACATTGATAAACTCCTCCAAACCTAACCTCCAAATTGCCCATATGCAACGAAATTGTCAATTTGTAAAAATAACTTATGATCTTCTTACATAATTGAGGTTAGGGTGGCAAAAATTAAAACGGTTTACAGTTCGTCACCGTAGCGTTTGGCGCTCCGTTCTCTCTGACTACCCCGCTAGGGATAAAGCGTAAAGTTAAGATAAGTTAAGCTACCGCTCGAAAATGTGTAAATCACTAATAAAACCATTCAGTATATTATAAACGAAGTATCTACATTCTATGTAATAGATACTATTTGTATCAATTACGTGTTGCCTACGCGTTGCAATATAGATAGTGTAAATGTGCCAATGACTCAACTTCTGCCAAGTTCAAGACCAAAGCTACAATTGTTTGAATGGAATTTATTTAGAAATTGATTGAGTGCTTCTTATCTCATGAGTGTGAATAACAGTTTAAAATAAAATATAAAAAAAAATTGTACCATCTCGTAATATACCATCTCGTAAAAACGTAAAAAGGGCAGAATGTATGAGAAATATATTATGCCCTCGTTGTTCAACATACGTTATGTTGAATGCGAAACCTAACTCTTCAATCAGACAAAAAAAACGCAAAAAAATAGTAATAAATACAAAGAGTTTTTCCCAGAATTTTAATCAGTACCACATCTGTAGCTGTTACAGACTGTTCACAATAAGACATTTTGTTAATAAATTAGTTGTGATTACTTTAGCATTATTGGTCCACATTCCACTTGTAAGTAATTGACCTATTCAACACCTTCAATTTCTTGATGTAGGTACCTTCAATACATTAAAATCATTAAATTTTAATTTACAATACAAAATTTTATTTGCCATTATTAACTGACAAATTTATAGTAAGGATCTAGTACATTTTTATTCTTTTAAAAATCTAATGTAGTCACCGTGGCATAGTAGAATAGTATCGGACTGTAAACCGATCCCCACTCAATGGAATAGGTACATTATTATAATTTCGCCACTCTGCTCAGATAAAGTGTGGTTTTGAGTTCTTTTTTTATGGAAAAATAAGGCAAACCAGCATATGGGTCACCCTGATGGTAAGTGATAACCGCCGCCCATGACCCCGTGCAACACCAGAAGATCTATAGGTGCGTTGCTGGCTTTTGTGGTGTGTGGTGGAGATAGGTTCTTTCAAGGTACACATATATCACCACTTAACACCAAATGTCCCGTTCCAGGCAACAAAATAAAAAAGGAAGTGTCGTTACACTACATTCTCTCTTCCTACCTTACTATGCACGAGAAAGGGTAACTGTAAAACATGAATGCACTAAGAAGTGACTAAGGAATAACTTGCGTCAGCATTCTAAATTCTAATAGCTGACCACACTCGACACTGGTCGCTGAGTTGGCAAGTGATGCGGTAATCATATCCGCTCCCGTTAAGCTTTACTCAAGATTGAATTAATTTAAAATCTTAGTAGAGAAATCCTTGTTAAACTTTTAGTTTCAGTTCTAGCATTTTGCTTCTAATTTACCTATATTTAAGAGATTTTGCCCTTGTAATATACCTATATACCTATTAATTATTTATTATTAATGTTTATAAAATATTAAAAAAAATAAACCTACATATTTATTTGTATAAAATACACTAAAGATGTAATTATAACTTTAACAAATGAAGTACATGATGTTTAAATGTGTATTTTGTTGTAGGTGTTTTCTTTTAAATCGATATCATTTGAAAATACAGTTTACTGAAAATACAGTGTACACTTTCAGTTACGTTAAAGTAGAAATGTATATTTATTATTACCAGACTATTTACGTGGGCTTTTACTCTTGCCAGAGGTCCTAATGGTTGCTTAAAATTGGAACTTTTAATTTTAAATATAGTATTTACGGACTTTTGCAAGTCTCCTTATAAGCATATAAGGGGACTTGCAAAAGTCCGTAAATAATATTGCTTGCCCAGACCAATCCTATGGCATAATCATTTTCCCAGACAGAGACGTACCTTTTTTTGGATATTTACTTCCGAAAAGGTCCCACTTTCCAGGAGGTCAGTACGCATACTGTCTTAACTATACTAACTAACTATATTAGACTAATAATCCTTCAAATTTCAACTTTTCTAAAATCTGACGTAGACGTAGGTCTGGCGGTCCCTGGACTTTTAAATTTAATAGTAAGCCAAAATTGAGTATCTTTAATTTTAAAAAGTCTACATAGTCCCGAACCACAATCAAATTTTGATAATTTTGAGTATAAAGATAGAAATAACGACATATTTTATATTTAAATTGAGGTCAGTCGTGGCTCACGGGCACAATCGTGCGACTGTAAACACCTACAGGTTGTGGTTTTGATTCCTATTCGAGGAAATGAAATATTCAATATTTTCATTTTCATTGTTGGTAACGAGACAAAGCGCAGCGTTGAGTTCTACCACTCAACACGCAACGTTTTCAGAATTTGGTGGTGATTTTGGAAAATGGAGAAATGCATCTTAATGAGAATAGACTATTTTAAAATTCGATTCCCAGGTTCCCTCTGTCTACTCTGCTATGGGCGGGATACAGCTTGAAGCTAAAAAAGGAAATTAAATTTTAACAATAGCTAACAATTATATCAGCCTTAAACATAAAAAATGCCTCAAACATCAGTCGAAGCCGAAAACATAAGATTACTTTCTAAAAAATAAAGCACTGTCTACATCATGTTACACAAACAAAAAAAAAAGAAAAATAACAAAATGCTTCCATCTCACCATAACGACCACATCTTGTTAATTTAATTCAATTACATTATCCAATTTGGCTCTAAACGTAGGTACCTAATGTTAAGTGAAAAATTTACCAACAATCAGCCTGCACTTTATGCTTCTCCTTACAAATGATCGTCATTCATCTCAAGCGGATTTTCACGTTATTCCAAAAGAAATATGTTATGTACGTGGAACTCTAAAAAAGTTTATTGTGCCAAAATCCAAGGCAGGTTTGTTCCGTACTTAATAGAATACTTTATGTTACTTTTCGCTTTAGCTTCGTAAATTGCGCGATATATTTTATTTTATGTGAAGCCACATTTTGCGGGAGTATTACGCATTTTAGCATTTGTACTTTGCTTTGGTATGTGTCGTTTATTAAACGTACGCAATATTAATGTTGGGTAGAAGAAATGGGAATCCAATATTTTCTTAATAAGAACCTACGAGAATGAAGTATCATATGAATATGATAGGGCCTATATGAAAACTCGTGACTCGAATATAAATGATTATTAAATTTATTCGTAATTTTCTTTTGAAAATTATTTATGCACTCACGGCCCACTCACGTCTTCACCCGCATACCACCTTGACTTGTGGTACTTTTATTATGCTGCATTTGCCAACTGATTGATACATTCAATCACGAACAAATTTTACGCCGTGTGATCCCGGCCTAGAATAAGATCATCCTGGTACTGGTGGTGTCGTAAGCGGCGACTAAAGTACGTGTGGTAGAGTCACGTCGCCAGCAATGGCAAAACGCATGGGCAGACTCGACCGGATCATTACCACCCCCGACATTTAAAACCGGCGTTAAGTAGTGGCTTTATGCCACTACGTTTCGCATCAGGTAATGCCGGGCTCCGGAGTCCAACCCAACTTGTCGGCCGGCAACGCACCTGCAGCTCCTCTGGTGTTGCACGGGGTAGTGGGCGGCGGTGATCACTTACCATCAGGTGACCCGCACGTTCGTTTGCCTTGTTTTTCCATAAAAAAAAGAACAACTTATTTTCATAATTCTGAGAAAGTGCACTTCGTGGCTGATTAAGTGTCAAGCTTCAACTACTTCATTAACAAGGCAGTTGGTTTCTATACCTTTCCATAAAATGAATAACCATTATAAAGTAAATATTGTTATAATTTATAAGTATAATTATTATTACAAACAGCTCCCACTTGAATTATAGGAATATTTGTATAATATTATTTAATTTTATTTAGGGAAAAAACAGATGATTAATTATTTTAGTAGTATGTAAGTTACAGTACGAGTATAATATAAAATGATTTTGAAATCACAGACGCTTAATTTTTTTCATATGTTGGGATGTATATTCAACAAGAGCAATAACTCGAAATAGCAAAGAGATCACACAAATAGTAGTACACACACACCCACACACACGCGATTACCTAGCGATACCATAGATTTTACGATAACTGTGCTTAACGATAAAATTATCTAAATATAAAGGTAAATATGGTAACGTTATTTATTAAGTAACGATCGATACTTGATAAATAACGTTACCATTCCTTTACTCGTTGAGCCTAGGCTTGCGGCCGTAAACAGATCGTTGAATTATTTTAATTTTACATTTTCTCGAAAATTATGCTTCCAAATTATATGCTAGAACGCCGAATCTTATCTACACAAAATTTCCTTCATGATAGAATCGTTTTCGCTCGTAACTTTCAATATCCATGACAAATAAAAATCGGTGAAATATCACCTTGCAATTTTCAATTATTTTTTGTCACAAAATTATCGTGACTTATTTTTAAGAGCATTATAAATGAGAGCATTATATATGAGAGCATTATATATAATACTTAATGCTCTCATCAAACTTATTTGTTTTTCATTTATTTATAAAATTCAGTAGAAATTAAAGAAAAAAATGACGTCCACCTTACAAACGTCTGTTTTCTAATAATCTTAATTGTGTAAATATGTGTACAATACAGTAATAACCAAAAAAAGCAAAAGAGACAAACTAATAAAAGTGTGAAAATTTTTAAACATTTTTAAAGTGTTATTCCACACTTAGGAAAGAAAAATACTTAAAAATTTGAACGCAGCGGGACTCGAACCCGCGCCACCTGGAAACCGACCAGGCGCTCTGACCACTATAGGTGGAGATCCCATCGCTTAAAACTGTAGGGATCAGATTTTCTAATGAAACTTATATTTAAGAATGATATATGATAGCAGAATAGATTACACTAGGGTTGCCCAAGAAAATCCTGCCGCAATCACCTTTAATTAATGTTTTTCGTAACTCGTTTTTGGAGAAAATTGCACTCATATGTTTTTTATGTGAATCGCACATCATTTGAAAGAAAATCGCATAAGGAATTGGAAAAATAATGGTTGCCAGCTCTCAGTCTGCCGCAAGTCCAGGGTTGCCTGGTTTAAAGAGGTTACTTAATGTGAATATTTGCACTCATGTGTTTTTTTAATGAATTATATATCAAATTAAAGCTTATTTTTTTTGTCATCAATAAAACACATGGTTGCCTGGAAAATGGCTGCCGCAAGCAAAGGTTGTCATCATTTGAAATATTTTATTCTGATTCCGTTTGACTGAGAATAGACGATGAAATACGCGATTTGCCTTATGTTTTAAAGTAAAATATTATATAATAGAAGGTCAATCTTAAAATTAATGTTTATTCTAGCTATTTACCTGTTAAATGATGATTATAATCATATTAAGAACATACAAAAAACTATTTAAATATGAAATCATCCTTATTTTTCAAGTGAAATAATGAACCCATGAAATTAAGTCTTTGCTAAATCTATTTTCTAAATACTAATACTAATTTAAAATATCATTTTAAAACGACTAATTATCTAATTAAATAAATGCTTACAAATATCAATCTATTATAAGGTATTAATTACATCATGTTTCCTTAAGATAATGAAGGGCGACAATTATTGCGTATGTTTTTTTATTAATTAAGAAAATATGGAAAATAACATTTCAATATACTCTCTCTCTCTTTGTCCTCTGCTCGTTTGATTTTTTTTTCTCGTTTTTTTTTGATAACGGTTGCCGCAATCTTTTTTTTCTCACGCAACTTTTAAAAATTTGCATTGAAAGAAATATATATGATAGAATTATAATAAACAAAATTAATTTATCAAAAATAAATTCTAAGAAATTTCGACAGTAATGCCGAATAATAAACGCTATTTAAGGTTTATAACCAGAGTCGGCAAATATCAATTAGTTGTCTACTTTTTACTATAGATAAACATTTTGCGGCGGTATACAAAGCAAACAAAATGCAATAATTTTATTTTCGTAGATGTATTGTTTCTAAATGCAATAACAGTGCAGATGGCCAAATGAGATGTTTTTGAACATATTACTTAGTTACTTACCTTTCGTTTTGGAGTGAAGACGTTTTTAGTTAACATGACAAAAATGAAGATCTGTTTTTTGTGCGAAAATGTGTGTAGAATTTAATTATGAGTCTGAAGTGTAAAATTATGTTGTTGTTTCGCCAAAAAATGAATTTTATATACAGTAACATTTTCTTAAATAGTAACACAATGCACGGTTATCACTTACAGTGTTACAAAAAGTTCATTGTTGTAAAACAAAAATATAAAGAAGAACCCCACTCGAGGAGATGAAATATTCACTTAAATTTATATTTCCATCTCTTCGTTCTGGTGTCGAAGCAAAGCGCGGCGTTGAGTTCTGCCATTCAACACGCAATGCCTCCAGAATTCGGCAGAGAGCGGGGAACGAAGTGTCTTAACACTAGGTTCCCTCTGCCTACCCTGCTGCGTGCGGGATACGGCGTGAATCTGATTTGATTTTTATTTTTCAATTATTTTTTAATGCAAAACGTAAGTATAATTAATGTTTGATAAGTATAATTAAATGTAATGTTTAATATTATATATTTTTCTCTGAGGACGAAGAGAGAGATTGAGAGTTTATAACGAGGTAATTTTCCATATTCATATTTTCTTGATTAATAAATAAAATATCTGCAATAATTGTCAACCTACATTATATTATGAAAACATTATGTAATTAATACCTTATAATAGAACGATATTTGTAAACGTTTATTTAATACTAGTGGGCACGCGCAGCTTCGCCCGCTTATTTGAACCCTTACGGGTGAATTCTAAAAAACCATGAAACATGTGTTCAATGAAATATTTTTAGGAGTCTGAATTTCAAATATTATAAAAATCGGTGCCGATTAAAAAAAACCATACAAACTTTCATCCCCTATTTTATCCGTTTAGGGTTCAATTTTCTTAAAATCCCTTATTAGTGGATGTCCAGATTATGAAAAAAAACATCTGTCCAAATTTCACGTTTCTACCATCAGCGGCTGTGCGTGCGTCTTACCTCAGTCAGTTAGGTACTTGTTTTATATATATAGATGATAATTTAGTCGTTTTAAAATAACGATTTAAACGAGTATTATATCTAGAAAACAGATTTAACAAAGACTTAATATCATAGATTCATTATTTCAATGGAAAAATAAGGATGATTTCATGTTTAAATAGTTTTTTGTATCTACTTAATATGATTAAAATCATCAGTTAACAGGTGAACAGCTAGAATAAATATTAATTTTAAGATTGACCTTCTATTTTATAATATTTTACTTTAAAACATAGGCAAACCGCGTATTTCATCGTCTATTCTAAGTCAAACGGAATCGGAATAAAATATTTCAAATGATGGCAACCTTTGCTTGCGGCAGTTATTTTGCAGGCAACCATGTGTTTTAGTGATGAGAAAAAAGTAAGCTTTAATTTGATATATAATTCATTAAAAAAACACATAAGTGCAAATATTAACATTAACTGACCTCTTTAAACCAGGCAACCCTGGGCTTGCGGCAGACTGAGAGCTGGCAACCATTGTTTTTCCAATTCCTTATGCGATTTTCTTTCAAATGATGTGCGATTCACATAAAAAACATATGAGTGCAATTTTCTCCACAAACGAGTTACGAAAAACATTAATTAAAGGTGATTGCGGCAGGATTTTCTTGGGCAACCCTAGTGTAATCTATTCTACTATCATGTATCATTCTTAAATATAAGTTTCATTAGAAAATCTGATCCCTACAGTTTTAAGCGATGGGATCTTAGGCCACTAAGCCATGCGTTCTCGCCAAGCTGCGTCGAAATTTTTATACGCTTGTTACAACTTATTTATGTTGTTAGTATCTCTGTAGGGAGATTTTTACAAATTTCCGCTACCCAAAGATAATTACTAAGAATTATCATTTAGCAAGAGATAATACTATTTTTTAAATATTTTTTAAACATTTTTAAAGTGTTATTCCACACTTAGGAAAGAAAAAATACTTATTTAGAAAACGTATAAAAATTTTTGAACGCAGCGGGACTCGAATCCGCGCCTCCTGAAAACCGACCAGGCGCTCAGACCACTAACCCATACGTTCTCATCAAGCTACGTCGAAATTTTTATACTTATTTATGTTGTTAGCATCTCTGTAGTGAGAATGCTATTTCTTAAATATATTTAACATTTTTTCAAAGTGTTATTCTACATTTAGGAAAGCAAAATACTTATTTAAAAAACGTATAAAAATTTGAATGTAGCGGGACTCGAACCCGCCACTCCTGAGACGCTCTGACCACTATGCCATACGTTCTCATCAAGCTACGTCAAATTTTTACATCTTATTTATGTTATTAGCATCTCCGTAGGGAGATTTTGCGGAAATTTACAAAATGCGTCTAGTTGGTTTCCAGGGTGATTAAGGTGAGTTATTAATTAAAAAAGATTTACAGGAAATTTCATATTTATTTATTATAATTTAAAATAAATAATTTAGATAACCATGTTGTATATATAATATTATTATACATATTACCTCTATAATTATAAGCTACAAACAATATTGTTTAATAAATTTTATGTCATTTTAAGAAACATTATTTCAAATTATTTTGAGAAAACAAATTGTAACAATAAAATTACACTTATTTATGAACAATATAATTCAGATTTACCAATAAACTCATAAATAGTAGCAATATAGCAGCAATATCTCTACTTGTTTGCTAAAAGTTAGCAGCCTGTCTAGACTATCATGAATTTATTTCTGAAATACATTTAAAAAGCATCACTAGTAGAATTATTTCAGGTGTAGTGTCGGTCAAAAGAAAAATGAGCTTAGACAGAGTTTGTACTTAGAGGCAAGTAAAAATGCATATTTTGTGGCTCTGAGTAGCCACAAAATACACTTGGAGACAGGTCCTAGACACTGCTTCAAAACCAGCAACACTATGAACACCAGCAAATATATTATGGAATGATTAGAAGTTTTAATAATGTATTTTATTAAATTTTTAAACAAGATTTAACATTGTGATATAAACTGAGATATTTGTATCAAGTTTGAAACATTGCCAGTTAAATGGTGGAGCTCAATGTAGCCCTTGTCTTGTTATGACAGAGTAGAAATTAAAATATTTTTTTCCGCTAAGTAGGAATTTAAAATTAGATGCAGTGCCATCACATCACAATAGTTCCAAATCAATATACATTCAAAAATAGAATTACATATGTGCATTATTTAAGTAATATTTCAGTCATAAAATAAAGCTACCACTGGCTTATGTGGAGCCAACAGACTAAAGCTTAAGATCTACATAACAATCACAAAATAAAGCTGTTATTATTTTATTTGGCCAAATTTTGATTATTTAATATCAGCTTCAATATCATCATTCATGATGTATTCATAAATAGTTTTTATTAATTCAACCGATTTCACTTTATTCCATCCCTCTGTCTTTGTTATTAGTTTAGCTTGGCCATCTTTAATAAATTCTAATGTCAATTGCTTCAATGTTTTGGCCGAATGCAAATCAGCAAGTTGTAGTGTTTCTATAGCATTATCCACAGTCAGTTTTTTATGTAAGGCTTGTTCACATAAACATTTTAGTCTACTCAATTGATAAAAATCTGCCGCAGCCAATAACCTCTCTGGCATATCGTCCACCCTCGGTGCCTTGTCACTGTAAATAAATGTAAGTACTTCTATAAGAACTTCCTCCTCTAGTGGAGATTCAACAATATTTGTGTAACATTCAGTTGTGTTGTGTTCAAAGTGAGCTTTTAAAACAACACTTCTACTAGCCAGGACTGCTTTGTGGACTTTGTATTCATTCCCTTCAACAGATTTCATGGTAATATCAGAAAATAAGCCACTATGTAGGAGATTTTCAAAATCATTGTTCAGTTCCGCTTCAGGTATGTTGGAATGGTCAATTTTTATATCATTTGTGACCATGAATTGAAATTTTAATCTCAAACTGCCATCACTCAAAGATATATATCACTTCCAACATTACTGGCAATGTCTCTCTGAATAAAGTAGCTAAATATTGCCATTTGTTACCTTGCACAGTATGATATTCTTTTATTACAATGGATCGCTCTTCAAACCGTTTCAAACATATGGTTAGTATGGACTTTAGAAATACTGGATTAGGCGATATGTAA
>JAJHJA010000179.1:0-89778 GCA_021202915.1 Heliconius himera | reverse complement strand
TCTTATCAGTAGGTATTTACTAATATGTTAGTATATATTTTTAGTGATATTAAAATATATATATAATATCACTAAAACTGTATATAACTACAAAATTATACAGAGGCTGTCGTGACGCAGAAAAAAAGCGAGCGAGATGGAACCTACAACTTATGTTATAGGTTCATTCCCATTCGGGGGAATGATTTACTATTTATGAATATTTTAAATTCTTCCCTTTGGTTTCGTCTGGTAGCCTTGGACAAAACACAGTCAGTTCACTTTTGGCAAAAAATTGGGAAAAAGCAAAAATTTTGGGAATGGCGTGTCTTAACCCTAGGTTCCCTTCTGTGCTTCATGTTAGGTTGCCCTTCATGCTATATGTGAGCTTAAAAAAAGTTAAATACGAATACATTAAATATGAAATGTAAATATAACATTAAAAATATATTTTTTAAGCTACTATGTTCATGATGGATGCATGCAGACAAGAAAAGAGTGAGAATGAAATATGTTTGTTAAATTGTTCCAATTTTACTCAAGTTTTTTAAAATTTTACTAAACTGGATATGTGTGTATATAGGCTAACCTTTTTAATTATTCTTACTGAAACTCCTATGAAATTTTACAAGTTGTTCTAGTTTCGGTTATAATATTTTTAATGATATAGCCTGGATGTGCCAGGTTTGGCTCAACAGTTGAACTTTGCAACGGTCACTAAAGATTGTAGAATAAGCACACGCTTGCTCTGCTTCTTGAATCTAATGTTAAGACAATCCTTTACTCCATATCTCTACACATACTAACGCCGCGTCTTGTCTACCAAAGCAAAGAATTGAAAATATCCTAAGAACTAATCATTCCCCCGAGTGGAGATCGAACCCACAACCATGGTCCATGTCCAACTGTGTTCACAATCAGATGGTGACCAACAGTTTCGACTTTTTTTATTAACTTTCTTCTTTTCGACAATTTCTATGTAAAACATACAAACTGAGATACGACAACCATCATTATCATCCAATTTAAAATGTTTTGCATTCAGCCATATCTGTCGTGTACCTTTCCGGCGTCGTTTCCTGTCCGATAGGGCAAACATTATATTAAGTACTTAGTGATGTGCTTTATATGTAAATTTTTAACTCGGCTGCGGCGAAGCCCTAAAGGAGGGTTTTGTTTTAGCGGGTACGTATGTATAAAAATATCGAGACGCAATACTAGTAAATAGGTAGTTTACTGGAAAAAATTAGCAAAATCAAACAAAAGCGCCAATCTAGGCGCAATATATATAAAATAAACGATTTCGACATTATACAAGCATTAACCTAATTAAGCACTTTTGATTATAACACACAATATTTTATAAAAAAAATCAGCTTCACGCTGTATCCCGCGCACAGCAGGGTAGGCAGAGGAAACCTAGTGTTAAGACACTCCGTTCCCCACTTTCTGCCGAATTCTGGAGGCATTGCGTGTTGAGTGGCAGAATTCAACGCCGCGCTTAACCTCGACACCAGAACGAAGAAATGGAAATATAAATTTAAGTAAATATTTCATCTCTTCGAGTGGGGATCGAACCCACAACCAGTCAGTTTTACAGTCACACTTTGTGCCGCTGCGCCACCACCGGCCTCAGTATTTTATGATGTTGCTAAATATTTAACTATTTATTTCAGCTTTACGCTATTAAATATTCTTTTTCAAATTCTTTCATAAACCAGTCCGGGTCAGTTCCCTATCGCGTCCAACGATATATAATACACAATCACAGCACTAGTCCACCAGTGGCTACAGTTGTTTCCCTAAACCGATGCGTACACAGCTGCCAATTAGCCTGCGTTTATTAACTCCGCGGCTTTCCTCTTAGATAGTGTTAGTTTAAATATCCAACGCAACTTGTACCTCTGTACATTCATGGATTGGACATTGTGGTTTATTTTTATATTTATATTTTATATATACATAAGTTTCAATATGGTCGATAAGTCTGGATCACTGTGTAGTTGGTGTAGCGTAAGTTTTAAGTTTTTTTAATAATCTTTTCATGCTGCTCTAAGGGCGTGTGACTGTAAATCCGATGACCATGGGTTTTCCAGTCCAAGTGTGACAAGACTAATCGCGGCGTTGAACTCCGTCAGTCAACTCGCAGTATTTCGAGTTCCCAACTGATTTCAAAATATCGCATCTTAAGTGGCGTAACTCAACATCTCATTTTGAGTTACCGGAATATGCAAATTATTTAAATTACAATAATTCCCACGAGTACAGATCTAACTCGTAATCACGCGTTTACAGACATAGTTTCCTTCTATATTTCAAATATTCTGTATTTTATATCTACCACGGAGAAAAGCTTTGCATTAAATACATATCGCAGACATTTGTTGCATTAACCGCTAAATCATTTGCAAATTGGCACTACCTAGTTTCATCTGCTTAGAATACCTCTAAATTTATCTTAATCGATAGATATCCATAATTTTTCAAAATCAATCCTGTAATAAATGTGTTACATAAATAATATCTTTGACATAAGATTAAACTAAAATACATATTCTGAAAATATACATTCTGAATGGTCCAAGAGCCTAACCCAGCCAGACCTGCATTACGCTATAAAACTAAAAAAAAGTTTCTCTGCGTATACACCCAACATCGGTAAGTAATATCTATTAATAGTACCAAAATTTCGTTAAATAAGTTATTCTTTTACTAAGAAATATCTCTACCCATTCTTCTCTCTCTCTCTCTCTCTCTCTCGCCCACTTATCTTATTTAATTTTTTGATTAACTAAACGACAATGTGTAATATTGTAAGTAAATATTTTGAATTTTGAACAATCAACATTTTTACTCAGTTGTTCTTTTAAATAAAACATATTGTTCTTTCATTTAAATTGTATTTTGGTGATAATTATTTTTTAATTAATATGTCACAGCTTAAGACTGTGTCTGGAATACAGACATCAAAGCCAGTATTTTCAACATATATTTAAATGTATTAGTTGAGAAAATCTAAATACGCGAAATTATTATGAACTCCTCAATACTAGGAAAAAAAAAACATTGAATGACCAACTTATATATATATTTTCAGCTTCACGCTGTATCCCGCACACAGCAAGGTAGACAGAGGGAACCTAGTGTTAAGACACTCCGTTCCCCACTTTCTGCCCGATTCTGTGGGCATTGCGTGTTGAGTGGCAGAATTCAACGCCGCCAACTTGAGTTCTGCCACTTATATAACTATGTTAAAGAGTTTTATATAATAAACTGAAGAAATGGACATACAACTGACGCCGATTGCGGCTCATCGTAAGGCAGTTTGCTTGTGTGGTCCGCCAGCTGCCTAGCGAAGGGCAACAAACGGTTACGTTGCTCTACACTCACCCTTAAGAAGATTTCTAGAAGAAAGAAGGTTTACTAACAAGAGAAAAGAATCATCGAACAACACACTTCTATATATAAGTTTCGTATTTGGTTTTATAAGGCAAGGATATAAGACAAGGATACCCGTACGATATATTTTATTAGAGCAGATAAATATCCTTGATTGATACTTATTTAGAAAACGTATACAAATTTGAACGTAGCGGGACTCGAACCCGCGCCTCCTGGAAACCGACCGGTCAGGCGCTCTGACCACTAAGCCATACGTTCTCATCAAGTTACGTCGAAATTTTAATACGCTTGTTACAACTTATTTGTGTTGTTAGCATCTCTGTAGGGAGATTTTTACAAATTCCCGCTACCTAAAGATAATTACTAAGAATTATCGTTTGGCAAGAGAGCTATGTCGAGTAATTAGAGGTAAATGTTTTTTAACATTTTTAAAGTGATGATAAAGATGAGAACGTATGGCTTAGTGGTCAGAGCGCCTGGTCGGTTTCCAGGAGGCGCGGGTTCAAGTCCCGCTACGTTCAAATTTTTATACGTTTTCCAAATAAGTATTTTTCATTCCGAAGAGTGGAATAACACTTTAAAAATGTTAAAAAATCCTTCATTGTTTTACTTTTTACATATACAGGTTGAATTATCAAAGGTGTGTTTCTGATTTCGAAGAGAGAAGTCGCGGGATCTATGTAAATCGTACTTAACAATGGTGATTCAGTTCTAAAGGCAAGGTATTTATATAGCCGATTTGATTTGTAAAGTTGACTCAACACAAATTATGAATAAATTATTTAAAGGGCCAGGCCAGTCGTGGCACATTGACACAAAGTGTGACTGTAAAACCGACTGGTTGTGGACTCGATTCCCACTCGAGGAGATGCAATATTTAATTAAATTTATATTTCCATTTCCTCGCTCTGGTGTCGAGGCAAAACCCGGCGTTGAATTCTGCCACTCAACACGCAATGCCTCCAAAATTCGGCAGAAAGTGGGGAACGGAGTGTCTTAACACCCCTCCCTAGCAGAGGGAAACTCTGCCTACCCTGCAGTGTGCGGGATACAGCGTGAAGCTGATTGAACTAATTAAAATAGTATTTGCTATATTTTAATGCCTAATAAACGAAAAAATAATAATAACAATGATAGTTTATCACCAATACACTGCATTAAATATTTTAAAAAAATATTTCATCATTTATTTCGACATATTTTTGTGATAATATGTTCCTACTACTGACTCTGAAAGCAGTTCTACGGAGGAAATATAAACTAATGTTTATTTATATATATTTTTATTGCATATAAAAAAATAGAAAAGTACAATCGAAAAGGAATGTTTATTTAATAGTTGTTTAAAAAAGAACAACTTAATAAAGGACAAAAGGAAGAAGTTGGTATTTCCGACCTGAATTTTAAATCCGATTAACAAAGTTAAGGTGTCTCCCATATAATAGAAGAGCTCCTAATACGAATCTAAGGATACCTCAATTATTTAAATGTTCTATTCTGTTCAGTGGTTCTGGAGGTACGAGGTAAAAAAGAATTTTACATACATACATACAAGATACGCGCGAAAAACATAACCCTTCATTAGTAGTCGGGAATAATAAAACTTTAATAAATAAGAGGAAACATTAAACACAAACTAAACATGTATAATATGTTAATATTAGTTACATGTCTAATTTCAGTATAAAGCTAGTATAATTTGCTGCGTTGAGTTACGCCACTCAACTCACAATGTCTCCATAATCCACCGAAAAGTAGGCACGAAAGTGTCTTAATGGGAACGGAGTGTCTTATCATTAGGTTTCCATGTTCCCTTTGCCTATCCTATTATGTGCGGAATATTATGTGCGGAATACAGTGAGAAGCTAATAAACAGGATATTTAGTAATTTATATTTTAGTAACACATAATATATTATATACACTTATATATAGTATATGCGTTTCCACTGTGGTGACTATGGAGATATTGACCTGGGCGGAGCAAGGCCAATGCCGACTTTGAGATGAACGGGTCTACTTTATACACGGTATTTATTTTATATATTAATCAATGATCTTCCACTTCCACTATAAATAACTTAAAACACATTTTTTTTTATATAAGATATGCCCGTTTATAAAATTTATCATTGATTTAGAGAATAGAAAATTATTAAATTTTAATTATTAGTTAGTGAGGCCGGTCGTGGCGCAGAGGCACAAAGTGTCACTGTAAAATCGACTGGTTGTGGGTTCGATCCCCACTCGAGGAAGTGTAATATTTATTAACATATCTTCGCTCTGGTGTCGCGGCAAAGCGCGGCGTAGAGTTCCGCCACTCAGCACACAATATCTTCAGAATTCGGCGGAAAGTGGGGAACGGAGTGTCTTAACACGAGGCTCCCTCTGCCTACCCTGCTGTGTGCGGAATACAGCGTGAAGCTGATTTTTTTAAATTATAAGTTAGACTATAGTCGAAAATTTTGTACAGTTCTCTATTTTTATAGCTCTCAGACTAGCTTTCGTTTCGACAAAGCGGCTCTACCACCTAACGGACCATGTTCACATAGAGAATAACGTTATATACACAAGTATATAACTTCATTCTGTAATGATTTTATATTTATAAATTTTAATATTCGCAATAATTTATTATAAAAATGTAAATCAACCTCTTTGTTTAATAAAAAGATATTTTTGAAAATAAGTGACACTACTAAATGACGTTTTATGTGGTAGGAAAATTCGAGATATACTTTTAGACTTGGAGCGGAGGAAGAAAGAGGTCCTTTAGAATAACATATTGTATAAGAATTTAGGATAGACATTGTACAAGCTTAATAGTGTTTTACTCTGGAAGAAATATACCTAAATTCTATAAAAGCCTCGAGGTGTTTGATTTCGTTACAATTATTCATTCTCAATACAAATTCATTCCCAATACAAATTGAGCCGATGTAAGCCCCTTTATTTCCTGTACATATTGGAATTTCGAGAAATCTTCTCCTAGACAGGAGGAGGAGGAGCAGGGTAGGGGAGCATCCATACCCTGCTCCTCCTCCTCCTGTCTCCTTGCCCTCGCTAAAGTTCATGTTTCTACGCTCCCTAGTTTTGGCTGTGCATTGTTTGTCCATCTCCTAGTAACGGAGAAGTTTTATACGAGATATAAAATGAGATTTGGATTATTAATTTCTCACTGCCCACAGCTTATAATGGAATGACGAAACGAACAAAAAGATATCTTTCAAAAAAATTATAAGCTTTAAATTAGGTAAACATAAGTTAGTTAAATATAGGTTAAAAAATTTGGTCAAATAAAAAAGGATATGAGTGTATTTCAGAAAAAATGACCCTAGCAAAATTAGACTGTCCCACAACTTTAAGCACTGTTATTTCTAATTTATTATATGGATCATGTGGAAATAAGATTTTATATGGTTAAAGTAAATGTTTTAATGTTGACTTAAATTAAAAAGTACCATAAAAAGCGGATAACTATTTTTATATTTAAAAGAAAGCAAAATATGAGGTAAAGATTTCGACTGTCCCACGGTGCTCTTGCCGATTTCAAATACGTCTTACTTTTAATATATTAGACTTTAAATATGTTTAAGTGTTTCAATATATTCACAGGTATTTTTTTAAGTGTTTTTTCAACTCTTATGTGATAAATTTACAGTAATTTTAAATAATATCAATATTTTAATCTTGTCCTACGAAAACTGTAGTACCGGAAAATCCAATCCGTGACTACTCGTCACGGTGAGTTTGATAACTTACACAAGTAAAATCTACTAATTTGTATTGTTTTTGTCTTCCTGTCACCACTATAATTGTATTTGTAAAATTGCCATTATTATACTAAAGTTAGTTTCGACAAAAACTGTGACGGAAGTTTCTGTGTCTTCGGGGTACAGAAAAAGTATTCCGAGTAGTGACGATGTTTTAAATACAAATTAATTTGTTTTATTTTATTTATCACGTAGTAATTCAACAAAAATCTAACCTATATTACATTACTACAGCTAAAAACAAGATAATTTAATTAAATGCTAGTTATTTTTAACTTGAAAAGATTTTTGGGATGAAAACGTCACTTCCTGTGCGTTACGTGACATATTACCGGAACAAAACTGTGACTATTAGGAATTGTAAAGCTTAGTGCACAAGGAATGTTTAAAATTTTTTATTTATAACTCATGTGTAACACTTGGAAATTACGGAGAGATCAAAAGTATCATTTGTATAATTTAAAATTAATTCGCGCAGCCATAGGGAATGTCAAGATTTATGGGTAAATATTCATTTATTAATCGGAGATCCTCCAGATAACCAGCAAGAGCTGGCTATTTATATATATGCTCTGCATAATTTTAGAAAGCAAAGCCGTGATAGTGATTGAGCCTGCAGTTATTTGGATCTGACTCATCGCCTTCCTTCGGGAATGAGTGCATTACATCGATCTTCCACATGTCTGGGATTACATCAACTGAGTAAAGATGCCGAAACAAATAAAAAAGCGTTGGAGCTTGACATTACGTAATGTGAAATATTGTGAGAAAAATCAAATACTTAAATCTGGTTGTAAATATCGAAATTTGCAATAATCTGGTTGAATCTGCCTACAAATTTTTAAATTTCTGGCAATGCAATTTCCACTTCAATTCCGATGGTGAAGTTGACATACCACCAAGTTAAGAGTAGTCTGAAATGTGGTTAAGCAGCGAAAGCAGATGGAGTTACTGCAGAGATGGTCAAATATTCACGGCGAAATATTACGTGACTTGGATTTGTAATTGTATCTGTGCAATTTATGCTGGAAATCAGATTGAGGATACCAGACGAATGGCGAGGCACAGTCAACGTGCAAGCTATAGGGCATAATACGCACCATCATTTCATTAGCTTGCCAAAATATTGAGGAGAAGAATGCAAGAAAGAGCCGATAGGCTGTAGTGGGATGTCTAATTAAACTTTAGAATTGAAAGAGTATATGAATTCAAGAAAGACCCAATGTTGGCAGTAACGTAAACAGTTTTTTGTGGTTTCGTGTACTTAATAATGCAATTTCCTGGATTGTAAGAATTAAATTATGCGAGATACTATCCCGGTACAAGGTGAGTGGCCTCTTGCTCCAAGCTATAAAGTCTCTTTAAGGAGATCACTCAGCCTGTATGGATCTGCATGTCACCTTGGTTTGACATCAAATCGAGAGTTAAACAAGGCTGCGCTATGTCATGTTGGTTGTTCTATCTGTATTTGGATAGGTCTCTCCAAGGAGTATAAACAGTGTCATGAGAGATAAAGCCTTAGCTGCGTTGATGATGACGAAACGTCAGCATAGCTCCACACATTGCAGTTCTGATATCGATTATGTATACGGTTCTAAAACGTGGATATTACAGGAAGAAGAATAAAAGAAAGCTAAATGCTGTAGATATGTGATCTTTTGGTTCGACATGCCTGTCGTGTCGAGCCGTTTTGTTGACCGAATCTGCATATCAAACAAAGTAGTATATTACCGTGTCCAAACCGAGCACGTCGAGAGAACGAGTGATGACAGAATGGCAAAAAAATTAAGAAAGGAAGAGCAGCAGTTGGTAAGATAGGCAGGCGAAAACCTCGATTGACCTACGAAAACACAGCATCGATGATACTGGAAAAATTTCACGTAAAAAGCACGAGGACCCCCTGGAGAGTATATGTAAAGAGGGTGATGTCAGTGGACAAGGTAAAAGATGTAAAAAAAAATATGCTTTATTTTATTTTCAAACTGACAGTGTGGATATTGCTTAAAGTTTCCTTTTAATCACGAAGGTTTCAAATTAGTCACTGTCCTACATAAAGAACTGCACAAAATTTAGTTTTTTAATATCTATTTAGCGTTTTATAGTATTTATTTTATGATTATTAATATTTTGTTATTGTCAAGAATTGCTCACGTTGAATGTTTTTTTGATTTTGTAATACGTTTAATCAGCAATGAATACTTTTCTACTGTGAATTGTCCAAGAAGTGACTAACAAGAATTTATTTCGCTAATTATTTCGTAATGTGATAAAATTAAGCTACTTTTTTATTATTTTGGGAAAGAATATAAACATATCTGTTAGATAATAGGAGATGATTTGGTTTTAATACCTGTTGTTGTTAGTTCTGGTAGATCATAGTCTGTGACGTAAAGGAATACTTTTCGCCATATGTTGAAAGAAAGCTTGAATATTTTTTATATTTATGGTATAATTTCAATTTCAATAGTATATTTAGGTAGTTAATAATATACTCTTTAATATCAGAGTAAATATAAGCAATTTTATGATATGCCAAAATAATATTTCTTATTCGTCACAGGGTCATTTTTTCTGAAATACACAGATATATAATGTAAGGGTTAATATTTTTTGGTCTTGGGTTGATAATCTGTTGTTAGTGTAGTTATTTTAGAGTAACTAGGTTAACAAGAGCAAACAGGGAATAACAATATAATTCTGATTAATCACCAGTAATTACAATAGAATACAATTAGACATTACAATTAAAACAGTTAAAAGTTGAGGCCAGTTGTAGCGCAGCGGCACAAAGTGTGACTGTAAAACCGATTGGTTGTGAGTTCGATTCCCACTCGAGGAGATGAAATAGTTACGTAAATTTATATTTTGGCTCTGGTGTTGAGGTAAAGCGCGGCGCTGAGTTCCGCCACTTAACACGCAATGTCTCCAGAACTCGGCCGAAAGTGGGGAACGGAGTGTCTTAACACTAGGTTCCCTCTGCCTACACAACTATGTGCGGGATACAGCGTGAAGCTGATTTCATTTAATTTTAATTTAAAATAAGCCACATAATAAATGACAATAATAAGAATTTTAAGCAATAATAACTACTTTGTATTGAGTGGTGTTATAGTTACAGGTTAATTATCATAAATCAATTTGTGGTAATTGTTTTTTTTTAATTGATAAGTTTGTCATGGAAGATATCGATGTCATGGGCGGACTGATTGTTCTATAGATTTATTATTCGATAAATAGATTAAAATTTGCAAAAAATACTTTTAGAAATTTTTGACATTTTGTTTTTAATAGATATTAGTCGGAGCAATTTAATATACTATGACAGATTTACAGTGTCACCAAATCGTTTGATTTTTGGATTAAAATGGCTCAAGCGTTGTTTATAGTCCGCTCCAAATGGGCAAGCTTTGTCCTTAAAAGCAAGGTACCTTGTTAAAGAACGATGCACTTTTTCTATTCTAATATGGGACCGCATATTGTAAGACACTCCTTACCGTTGAAAATAGCTATAATAGGGTCAGGTCTCGTCTCCACTCCGTCTCAACTCCACAGTTTTTTTTTTAATTTTATTTTAGTGAACAGAGTAAATGAGTTTACTACTATCAATGAAAACTCCGAGATCTCTTATCACTGATATTCTAGGAGATCTTGACCGGCTCTGAACGGAAATGTACAAAAAAGGATCGATAATAATATATAATTTAATTACTTAAAAAAACTTTATAAAGTTATGACGCCTTTTTAAAATTACTTTGTTAATTAACATTTCTTTAGGGACAGAGTACCCTCTTCCCTACCCACTCGGTGTCGATGTAAAAGCCAGTAGGGCTAACAGCATTATCCTCAAGTTCGAAAAAAAAAAGAAATGTTGCTGCCTTAACTTACTTCGAGCAATAACAAGTTGCCGTTTTGATCTCCTAAGTCCCTAAATCGAAATTGTATTCGAAGTTATAGTGTGTGCCTACAAGTCTTCTCTACAGCATCATGGATATAGTAAAGAAATTTAATTTTCCTATTTAACGATAAATAGCCGAGGAAATGAAATATTTTAATTTTTCATTACTCCGCTCAGATGTCGAGGTAAAGCGCGGCGTTGAGTTCCGCCACTCTACACGCCACCAGAATTCGTGGGGAAGTGGGAAGCGGAGTGTCTTAACACTAGTTTCCCCATTCCTGCATTATTATATGCAAGATTCAGCCTAAAGATGAAGAAAAAAAGAAGATATTTAGTAATTTACTTTTTAGTAACACATATATAAATTGTAATGTAATATACGTACTTCCACTGTGATGACTATGGAGGTATTGACCTGGTCACCGCAAGGCCGATGGCGACTTTGAGATAAACGGTTCCACTTATACACGGTATTCAATTTATATATTAATCAATGATCTTTCTTTAACTATAGATAAAAAAATAAAGTTAAAAAATTAATTTAGCTTCACGCTGTATCCCGCACACAGCAGGGTTGGCAAAGGAGCTAGTGTTAGAAACTCTGTTCTCCACGTTCCCCACTTTCACTTTTTTGGGCTCTAGCACCCAACGGGCAATCATTACTTACACAGAATAAAACTATATTATTTACTAGCTCTTACTTTTAGGTGCCAGTTGTGGCGCAGAGGCATAAGCGAGTGACTGTGAACGCGACAGGTTATGGGTTCGATTCCCAGTTGAGGAAATGAAATATACAATATAATATTTTATTGTTTCGCTCTGTGCGACCTTGAGTTTCGCTGAGCGACTCGCATTGCCTCTAGAAATCGGCGGAAAGTGGAAAACGGAAGCATCTGAATGAAAACAGAGTGTCTTCACACTAGGTTCCCAGGTTGCTTCTACCTACCCTGCTATATGTGGGATGCTAAAGCGTGAAGCAAAAGAAACAGCATTTATCTGCGGCTTCGTCCACATATGATACACACATTCTAATTGCCAAAGGTGTCTGACCGCAGGCAGTGACAGTGGAATACAATGAAATAATTAATATAATATCTACAGGCTGCTTCGATAAATGGACTATACAATACGAAAGTAGTTTTTGAGATTAGCGCATTTAAACAAACAATCTATTTAGCATTCCAATATTAGGATATGAGTAGATTAGAAGAATAATTTTCTCTCTGCCTAAAGTGAGAAATAAAATTAAAACGTGCTATATAAGTGTTGTAATTATGTTACCTTCAGCTGGTTTAAAATATACTCAAGAAATAAAAAAAAAATTAAATCAGCTTAGCGCTGTGTCCCGCCCGCAGCAGAGTAGGCAGATCCCTCTGCCTACTCTGCTGCGGGCGGCTGAATTTTGGAGGCATTGCGTTTTGAGTAGCGGAACTCAGCGCCGCGCTTTGCCACAGAGAGCGGAGAAATGGAAATATTAATTTAAATATTTTTTTTTCCTTTAGTAGGATCTTAATTTAGATTAAATTAAGAAACAAGAACATTGATGTAAGTCGTTGTATTAAGTAAAGGGTCGCAATCTTTTGAATCGTAATAATAAGATACTTTCCTTAAATTTTTAGGCTTTAAGTTAATAAACTCTAATTAGTGTGGTTATTTTGGAGAAACTGGACTCAAAAGCAATATATATGTGCATTGATAAGATAAAAAAATAAAGGGACATAAATGCAGTGAAAAAAAGTTATAAAAATCATCACCACGATGCGTTCTGGACGTTTTTGCCTAATGCGCTACCTCACAGCTTGAAGGATGTAATGAGTTACAAAAACGAAAACTGCATTCAAAATCGTTTAAGTTCCTGATCTCAGGAACTTAATCTTAACGTGCACAAACGCACAGACAAGCAGACAAATCGACAAACAAACAAATATTTAAAAAAACATTGTTTGGGGTTCTATTACTTTGATAGAAGCTCAACAATAAATTTTGTATCTCCTATATACAGACTGCTGTCTGTCAGTTCATTAGTTATAATATTACCATATATATAGATTTATTGATACTAGCTTGTGGGACAATTTAGTGTGTGCCACCAACCCCACCTTTGCTTTAGGTTACTTCCATTTAAAGACTTCGAAATAAATTATAGCCCATATGTTACGGAGGACTACAAAACTAATAAAACTACTGGGATAACAAAAAAAAATCTTTAAAATCAGTCAACAATTGACAGAAAGACAGACAATTTTTTTTTTAATTATTGCTTGCATAGGATCGAACCCACAACCAATCGGTTTTACAGTCACACTTCGTGCCGCTGCGCCACGACTGGAAATCTTTAATAACTTTTTAAAAATAACTATATACTTAAATATAGACAGATGAAGTATAAGCTTGACAGCAACCATTTATTTAACAAAATGGATAATTTTATCCCAGCATTCTCACAACGCAGTCGTTGAAGTTAGTTCATCTTTTTTAACTAGGGGGTAACTCGGGTCGCGTTCAAGGCTGCCCAGTTTCCTTGTAATGCCTCGACAATAAATTCAACCAATGAATATTTATGTAAAAACGTCAAAAACAAATGTTTATTTTTTAAAATACCACCTCTTGCTTCTTGCATCGTACTTACAATGGTGATAGGTCGAAAAACATTTTTTTTTGGGTAAATCGCGTTAAAAACTTACTATAGGGAACGTGCAAGAATTATAGACAGCACTAAATCGACAAAAGAGACACTATGCGGATAGTAAATCTTTAAGAGAAAAGTCTAAGGGAAAAGTCATAGGAACGTATAAATAAAAAATATAAATAAAAAAGATTTTTTAGATTTTTTATTGGCACTAGTTGAAAGCCAATAATTCAGATGTTTGCTGAAACCAGATTGAATAATAAATAACTGACTGTGTTAATTATAAAACTTAGTTATTTTCACTACTAATATTATTGATTTTTTTATTTATTTTATTTTTTTTATTTTTTTTTAAGGGAAACATACAGTACATTAAATACTCAAAACTCATACTTACGAATGCTTCTTTATTACGTTATAAAATAAAATTATTTTTACACATATTCTACGTTTGTTACGGGGTAGACAAAACTAATTTTAAGGCGCATTGTTCTCTATTTCCTGTCTATTTTAGATACATTGCGTGTTTGGTTACACTACAGTCGGCGAGTCGTGGCCGCCCTGACGTCAAAATTACTTCTAAGCAAAATAGCTTCTAAACAATGCACAAAAGGTGCATTGTTTATCCAGAAATTAAATTAAAATTAACAAAAGATTTAAAATCAAATCGGAACAGCCATGTACAATTTCGCGACAGCCACAACTCGTCGACCCTACAGTACATATAGTGTTCTACGTGACATTTTATTGAATTCTAACAGAGAAGCTAAACCATCTTAGTGCCCAAAATCCATATAGGTAAGTATAGAATGTTAACACTAAACTTATCTTTTTCTAATTATGCATTTAAAATATAGGCAAAAATGCGGATTTTTACTATATATAATAAACATAGCTATATGTGCAATGATTAATTATGTAATTTGTGATCATAAAAATTCTTAAACATATCTATAAGTATTTTATAAGGACTGATTATTTTTATGACTATTAATTACAAGTAAATGACAATGTAAAAGCATTGACAGTCACTTATTTTACTTGCAACTGTGTATTTAAGGGTTAATGATGATAAAGTATAGATAAGTCATGATGTACAGTACGGTTGATGAGTTGTGGCCGCCCTGAAGTTAGGCTTTTTGTACTTTTGGGCATTGTTCAATTGGTAAAAAAAAAATTACAAAAATCCTTAATTCAAATCTGCGTTCTTCTAGTGTTCTTACAGTGGTTTCCTCAAAGATATGGCGCAATAGGCGCTGAAACACAACCACTCCTTTTTTTAATTTCCGCATCGTATAATATAGCTAGCTATATTGTAACCAAAAAGTTTATTTATTTTTAAAGTTCATTGTATAAATTGAAATGGTTGTAAAGCCACCAATATACGCATGCAGTGTTTGCTTTCAAACGGCTATACATTATTGATATTATATTGTGCTTGTAAAATTACTCATTTAAAAATGTAATAGCCACTAGCAAACCAAATCAAATAAATAAATAAATAAAAGACTTCTCAAAATTTATTTCTTAATTGATTGATCTCTACATTTATGGCGTTTCGAGCGCGCCTATTTATTTCGCCAATGTCACGTTCTATGGAAAACACACTAAGGAAGGTGACTAGTAAAAAAAGGGATAACTAACTGTAGACAATTATAGAATAGATGTAAAAAAGAGATCCAGTAAAAATGTAGCAAATTTTTTCTTTACAATGCAATTTACACTGAAACTCCAACCTGAGCCCAGCGACAGTCTCGTTTTTATTTTTTTATCATTTTTAATCATTCCTTTAACTGTAAATTGTTATAATAAGCTTAAATATATTGCACAAAATTTGTGCAAAATATAAAAATCAAAATAAAATCAGCTTTACGCTGAATCCCTCGACACGACAGGGTAGGCAGAGGGAACCTAAGACAACTAACTAAGACACTCCGTTCCCCACTTTCTGCCGAATTCTGGAGGAATTGCGTGCTGAGTGGCAAAACTCAACACCGCGACACGCTCACAACCAGTCGATTTTACAGTCAATTTGTGCCCCTGCGCCACGACTGGCCTGTGCAATTTTTTTTTTGCAATTTTGGTGCAAAATATAATTTAAGCATATTATTATAACATTATAATTGAAATATTATTAATATCTTATACTTATATAAAATAGTAAGCTGAAACCATATGTCAACCACTAAGGACGCAATCCTTCAGTAGGTAAGTATTTCCTAACAATGTACAGTGACCATATGTATAAGTTAACATAAATGAAGAATGAAGATTTACGGAAGTGTCTTAATGGGAACGGAGTGTCTTATCACTAGGTTACATCTGCCCGCCCTGCTTTGTGTAGAATGTAGATTGAAGTTAGAAACAAAAAGCGGTCAAGTGCGAATCAGACTTATCCATCGAGGGTTACAAACCAATTTAAGGATTCAAGATCAACGAGATGTATAATTTATAATTATTATAAAATAACTACAGTAGATATTTTCTCCTTTATATATAGGTACTGTAAGTTTTCACTTCTTGCCAAATTTTATAATTGTAGGTTGGAGATGGTAAGATGTACCCAATCTATTTTAATTTTGGCGAATAAACTTGTAGAGGTTAAGTTTACGGTCGTAGTTTTTGTTAAGTTTGCGCTCACTTTGTGTGTGTCTGTAATGGTTTTTTTTTGTGAAATACCTATAAATTTTCTCTTGTAAATTTTTTGTGCCAAATTTCATAATTGTACGAGAAATAACTTGTATGTTTTGATTACACGACGATTTCCATACAAAACGCAGCAAAAACGACGCATAAGTACTCATGTCTTTCATTTCATTGACTTAGAAGCATGATTTTTGTGTTCTTCAAGGGACCTAGAGCTCAATATTTCATATTACTTTCAGCTTCGAGATAAATGATCTTGAAAGACGAACAAACGGTTAACAAAGTGATCCTCTAAGGATGCCATTTTTTCTTTTGATGGACAAAACCCTAAAAAATAAGATACTAATTAATTTATATTTATTTTTTATTATAAACACATATTTAATGGACTATTATTACAGACATTACAGTATAACATTGAAATTATTAAATTGAAAATTGAAAAAAAATAAAATTATGAAATTGTTAAAACTCGGTTTTAACGGTTCTGCTAAAAAAAATTGCAGAAGACTGTATTCACAATATTTAAGTTATTTAACTTAAAGAACAATTTGTATGTGTAAAACACTCCCTACGGAATGTAATACTAATACCTGTATTTATAATCCACTTTCAACTTTGAGAACGATCTTGCGACCGATCTTGAGATGCTGTTATAATTTATAGATTTTTTTTCTCCTCTTGTTAGATATTTAGAACAATATTGAGATGCCGCTTTTATTTATAAATTGTTATTTATGAGAACGGCATCGCAAAATCGCTACGAAACCAGAAAAAATATATTTATATTTTCAGTTTACTTTAACCAAGTTTTGGGCGGCCACTAGTTTTATTTTATAACGAAAACTAAAAAACATGGGGAGACCTCGGTTGACCTTCGAAAAAGCAGTATAAAAGATACTGGAGGAAGGTCACGTAAAAAGTATGAGGACGAAATGAAGAGTTTGATAACAGTGGACGAGGCGAAAGAGGTATGTAGAGACCGTAGCGTTTGGCGCTCCGTTCTCTCTGACTACGCCGCTAGGGATAAAGCGTGAATCTAAGTTAAGTTAAAACTAAACACGTCGCTGGAAGGATATTTTCATTTTTTACACGTGAGAAATTACCTAAGTGAAGCTAATTAAATGACATTATTTAACATATATGCAATATTATTGTAATGTAAAGATAATTATTATAATATGAATAATGGTAAAAAGATGTAAATGCTCACAGTCATCTTTTAACAATTTTATTATATTTTATAATAACCACAGTGTGCCTACCTTGTGACTCAATAAAATTCTATCAGAGTGAAACGATATATTAAAGCTAAAGAATACGATTTATTTAATTAAATACTAGTGGCCTAAGATCCCATCGTTTAAAACTGTAGGGATTAGATTTTCTAATGAAACTTATATTTAAGAATGATACATGATAGTAGAATAGATTACACTAGGGTTGCCCAAAAAAATCCTGCCGCAATCACCTTTAATTAATGTTTTTCGTAACTCGTTTTTGGAGAAAATTGCACTCATATGTTTTTTATGTGAATCGCACGTCATTTGAAAGAAAATCGCATAAGGAATTGGAAAAACAATGGTTGCCAGCTCTCAGTCTGCCGCAAGTCCAAGGTTGCCTGGTTTAAAGAGGTTACTTAATGTGAATATTTGCACTCATGTGTTTTTTTAATGAATTATATATCAAATTAAAGCTTATTTTTTTGTCATCACTAAAACACATGGTTGCCTGGAAAATGGCTGCCGCAAGCAAAGGTTGCCATCATTCGAAATATTTTATTCTGATTCCGTTTGACTGAGAATAGACGATGAAATACGCGATTTGCCTTATGTTTTAAAGTAAAATATTATAAAATAGAAGGTCAATCTTAAAATTAATATTTATTCTAGCTGTTCACCTGTTAAATGATGATTTTAATCATATTAAGTACATACAAAAAACTATTTAAACATGAAATCATCCTTATTTTTCCATTGAAATAATGAGTCTATGATATTAAGTCTTTGTTAAATCTGTTTTCTAGATATTAATACTCGTTTAAATCGTTATTTTAAAAAGACTAAATTATCATCTATATATATCATCTATATATATAAAACAAGTACCTGACTGACTGAGGTAAGACGCACGCACAGCCGCTGATGGTAGAAACGTGAAATTTGGACAGATGTTTTTTTTCGTAATCTGGACATCCACTAATAAGGGATTTTAAGAAAATTTAACCCAAAAGGAATAAAATAGGGGCTGAAAGTTTGTATGGGTTTTTTTTAATCGGCACCGATTTTTATAATATTTGAAATTCAGACTCCTAAAAATATTTTATTGAACACATGTTTCATGGTTTTTTAAAATTCACCCCGTAAGGGTTCAAATAAGCGGGTGAAGCTGCGCGCGGCCACTAGTATTAAATAAACGTTTACAAATGTCGTTCTATTATAAGGTATTAATTACATAATGTTTTCATACTATAATGTAGGTTGACAATTATTGCAGATATTTTATTTATTAATCAAGAAAATATGGAAAATTACCTCGTTATAAACTCTCAATCTCTCTCTTCGTCCTCAGAGAAAAATATATAATATTAAACATTAAATTTATTTATACTTATCAAACATTAACTATACTAACGTTTTGCATTAGAAAATAATTGAAAAATAAAAATCAAATCAGATTCACGCTGTATCCCGCACACAGCAGGGTAGGCAGAGGGAACCTAGTGTTAAGACACTCCGTTCCCCACTTTCTACCGAATTCTGGAGGCATTGCGTGTTGAGTGGCAGAACTCAACGCCGCGCTTAACCTCGACACCAGAGCGAAGAAAATGGAAATGTAAATTTAAGTAAATATTTCATCTCTTCGAGTGGGGATCGAACCCACAACCAGTCGGTTTTGCAGTCACACCTCGTGCCGCTGCGCCACCACCGGCCTCTTAGAATTTATTTGTGATAAATTAATTTTGTTTATTATAATTCTATCATATATATTTCTTTCAATGCAAATTCTTAAAAGTTGCGTGAGAAAAAAAAGATTGCGGCAACCGTTATCAAAAAAAACGAGAAAAAAAAAATATACGAGCAGAGGACAAAGAGAGAGAGAGTATATTGAAATGTTATTTTCCATATTTTCTTAATTAATAAAAAAACTTACGCAATAATTGTCGCCCTTCATTATCTTAAGGAAACATGATGTAATTAATACCTTATAATAGATTGATATTTGTAAGCATTTATTTAATTAGATAATTTAGTCGTTTTAAAATGATAATTTAAATTAGTATTAGTATTTAGAAAACAGATTTAGCAAAGACTTAATATCATGGGTTCATTATTTCACTTGAAAAATAAGGATGATTTCATATTCAAATAGTTTTTTGTATGTTCTTAATATGATTATAATCATCATTTAACAGGTAAATATCTAGAATAAACATTAATTTTAAGATTGACCTTCTATTATATAATATTTTAATTTAAAACATAAGGCAAATCGCGTATTTCATCGTCTATTCTCAGTCAAACGGAATCAGAATAAAATATTTCGAATGATGGCAACCTTTGCTTGCGGCAGCCATTTTCCAGGCAACCATGTGTTTTAGTGATGACAAAAAAATAAGCTTTAATTTGATATATAATTCATTAATAAAACACATGAGTGCAAATATTCACATTAAGTAACCTCTTTAAACCAGGCAACCTTGGACTTGCGGCAGACTGAGAGCTGGCAACCATTGTTTTTCCAATTCCTTATGCGATTTTCTTTCAAATGATGTGCGACTCACATAAAAAACATATGAGTGCAATTTTCACCAAAAACGAGTTACGAAAAACATTAATTAAAGGTGATTGCGGCAGGATTTTTTGGGCAACCCTAGTGTAATCTATTCTACTATCATGTATCATTCTTAAATATAAGTTTCATTAGAAAATCTAATCCCTACAGTTTTAAACGATGGGATCTCCACCTATAGAGGGCTTCGTCTCCATTCCCATTGCTCAACAACCTCTGTTAATTATTTTATTTTATTAAATTGTTACTACCAATGTCATAGAAATATAAATAATCAGCTTCACGCTGTATCCCGCACACAGCACGGTAGGCAGATAGAACCTAGTGTTAAGACACTCCGTTCCCCACTTTCTGCCGAATTCTGAAGACATTGCGTGTTGAGTGGCAGAACTCAACACCGCGCTTAGCCTCGACACCAGAGCGTAGAAATGGAAATATAAATTTAATATTTCATCTCCTGGAGTGCGCCACGACTGGAATCAGTATAAATAACTTATGTATATACCGTATAGCCAGTCTGAAGACTTAACTGACTTTCAGTGTAAACCAAAATATTTATTGTTTAAATATAGTGACGTTTTCCAATTAAAAAAACATATTATACTTCATTTATAACTCAAATAAATGAGTAGGACAGATTATTTATATTTTCTATCCCCATTTTGAAAACAGAGGAATCCTTTTCAAGATAAAGAGATCTGTGCCGTGTGATCCTAGAATAGGATCATCACGCATGGGCAGACTCCACCGGATCATTACCACCCCCGGCATTTAAAACCGGCGTGAAGTAGTGGCTTTATGCCACTGCGTTTCGCATCAGGTAATGTCGGGCTCCGGCGCCCAACGCACCTGTAGCTCCTCTGGTGTCTGGGGTCGTGGGCGGCGGTAGTCACTTACCATCACATGACCCGAACGATCGTTTACCTTGTTCTCTTCCATAAAAAAAAAAGACAAAATTTGTTAATGTTGAATGATATTGTATTATTAGGTTTTGTCTGTCTGATGTCTATTTTGCATACGTAAACAATTTAAAATTACAATAATGTCAAATTATACTTTTACTTACATAATTATTGATGTAACCGCCACTATAGTATACTAAAAGTCATAAAATAAACAATCAATCAATCACTATAATATATCCATACCTATATTATAAATTCGAAAGTAACTCTGTCTGTCTGTCTGTCTGTGCCGCAATCAGGGCCAAACCGCTAATTCAATTGTAATAAAATACTCATACAGAGATACTTGAGGGTCTTCGGATGAACATAGGTTACTTTTTTTTCTCATATTTGTAATATTGTCGATATATACATTAAAATATTTTTCAATTTGACAGGCAATTTATTCCGCCATGTTAATAACAACCGACCGTTGCTAAGCAACGGTTTGCAAAGTTTATTTGTTGTTATAAGCAAACGTCACCCAAAATGAGCTTGCTTAACGCATACATGGCGTGCGCCGACTCAACCTTATGAGATACATAAAAATAATGTTTTACAAAAATATTGTCCTTTAAATAATGTTTAAAAAAGTCCGCGATACACATACCATATTTATCTCTGAAGCTTGAGCAAAGTAACACAGTAACAACAAGTAACCATTTTAATTAATTTACTTTATATTTATCGGGTTTTTGCTGTATGTATTTACTATAATTTGATATTGATCCTTATGAAAATGAATATAATAGTCACTTTTAGCATTTCGTCTAGATTGAAATTATAGTTCACTGTATAACATTCTAATAAATAATTAAGGAGATGTCACTGATTCGAAATGACCTAGCGAACTACGAGCGGCATAGTATGACCGACGCGAACGGGCAGATGACTTTGACGGTTTTGTAAATTTTCATACATTTTCGAACTACTGTTAATTTTTATGTAATTATTTGCTGTTTATAATTAATTTATACTTTTCTTTGGTTCTTCGCTTATTCGAAGAGCAGATTAGTTCGATTTTCATAAATTTCTTGGTGTGGTGTAAGTTGCGGTCCTGCGCGGCATCGGTGTAATATTATTTAAGTATTAAGGAGAGAATTGTTGGTTATTTCATCTTGGTTGGATGGTTATCTATACCGTTGTTATACACTTAATAAATTGTGGTTTTAGTTTTCTGGGATTTTATTTGATATTGTTCGCAAAAGTTATCATATTTAATGTAGAAAGGACTTTAGTTATTTCATATAGTATCTATGTACGCGCGCAAGGAAAACGAGTAAAAAGATTTTTCCCGGGTAAATCAGTAAAATCGATCACTGAAAGTCCAATAAAAATTAGTTCAGTTATTCTAGGTTATTAGCTCGGGGAAATAGAAAGACAGAAAGAGATAAAATTATTAATAATGTAGCTGGTTTTGTTTAGTTTTTTTATTAATATTTTACTATGGTTACGTTTACTTATATTTTTTTTATTTAAATTAGTTACATATTTTCACAAACAATTTCCTAAATATATCTATAAGCATTCGTAAAGTTTAAGCGGGCGAAGCCGCGTCCGGGTCCGCTAGTATTGTATAAAATGACAAAGCTTTATTCGTTAGGATGAGAATGTACTTGACAACTTAATATTAATATTTATGACAAAGAATATTTTTTATACAAAATAATAAGTATTATTCCTTTTTAAAATTTTATTTAACAAACGTTTTTATTAACTTTGGCTTGTTTGGGCTTAGCAAAATTTTTATATTACGACCAGTCTCTTAAATAAGAAGCCTCATCAAGATCTTTTGATATCATATACGATTTCCTTATTTAGAGAAGTAAATTAAAACTGAAATAATTTATAAAATTTATTATTCGTATAAAATAAATATTATACCCATCCATTGTCATAAATGATAAAACTTCCTCAAAACTGGGAAAAATAGTTTCAAGTTCATCCAAACAAAACAGAAACGTTAAATAATTTCAAGAAAATTCACACAATTATAGACAACACGCAGCCCGAAGACACCGCGCCGTCAGTTTGTCATCGAATGCCGCGAAAAAACATCGCTCACAGATTATCATTAAAATTTTAAAGTTCTGTTTTTTTTATTTAATTTTTTAAGCAAAATAATCACACTTAAATCCTATAAATCGAGTTTGTTATTATAAATTTAATTTAATTCCATGCAGAAGTAATTTTTATAAATATTATAAAAAACTAAATTATTTTTAGTACATATAATTTAATTAAAAAATAGCTATATAATAACTATAAAGGGTTTTTATAACAGCTGGATGTTTCTTCCCATGCAGTTGTGTTTTGAGGATCGCGCGGAAAGGACCTTCACCATGCTCTTCTACCGGTTAGTGATTTTTTTTTTTTTAAAGTACGTTTACACTTACTGTTTTAAGTCATGGTATGCAAGACGACGTTGAGAATTAATTTAGTTAAAATGAAATACAAATAATTTAAACTTTAATATAACAGTTAAAGTTAATTTAGCAAAATAATTATATAAAGTTCTTAAGGCATTGCGTGTTGAGTAGCGGAACTCAACGCCGCGCTTAATCTTATTGAGTGACTAAAAAATATTTGCATTATATGTTGTATTTCTTTCTTAAAGTAGATATAATATTTAACAGAATCACATACACGGACGAAATCACATACACATAGAAAATGGTTCGATATGAAACCAATTTGTAAATTAATTAATTAAAATCTATTATAATTTTATTTCTTTGTTCGCTATTTCTATGTAGTGTGTACGTTATATGGATATTGTTACAGCAATAAGCATCAATGAGGCACGTGTGAAATCTATGTTTTCTATTATATAACATTAACAAGAACACTAAAAATATATGAACGTGTTCAATAAAAAATCATATATCTATCAATAAGAAGAATGTTCTACCATAAATTATTTTAATTACTTTTGTTTTATCTTATTTTAACGATTACGTACGAGCTATTCAAAATAGATTCGTCTTAAAATGTAATTAGAAACATACAGTTAAAATTTCTGGTTCAAATATCCACAATCTGATTTTCGTTGTTGAAACAAACATTTTATTTAAGGCCTTATTTTCCTTATCGTTCAACTCAGAGGAATGATAAATTTCTTCCCCTTCTTGGGGAAATCAATTATTTTCATTTATTCTCTCCTGTAATAAAAATATAGCGTTGAGATCCGCCGAAAGTAAAATATCTTGAAACTAGGTTCTCTCTACCTACCCAGCTCAAGCTCTATGCTCAGAAAGCATTAGTAGTGATTCTTTGGGGCCGTCATGACGCAGTGGCACAAGTATGCGTAAGCGTGCAAACGCGACGGTCATGTTCGATTCCCACTCAATGGAATAAATTATTATTTATTTTGATATTTTTAATTTGAGGCTAGTCGTATTCGTAGTGGCGCAAGGGCACCAAGTGTGACTGTAAAATCGACTGGTTGTGGGTTCGATCCCCATTCGAGGAAATGAAATATTTATTTACATTAATATTTTCATTTCTTCGCTCTGGCATAGAGGTAAATAAGGGCGTTGAGTTCCGTTACTTAACGCGCAATGCGTCCAGAACTCGGCGAAAAGTGAGGAACGGAGTGCCTTAACACTAGATTCCCGCTGCCTATCCTGCTGTGTGCGGGATACAGCGTGAAGCGGATTTCATTTAATTATTTTTTTTAATTTGATATTTTTATTTCTTTGTTCTGGTAACAAGGCAAAGCGCAGTGTTGGGTTCCGCCACATAATACACAATGCCTCGAAATATGACGGAAAGTGGGGAGCGAAGTGTCTTAGCACTAGGTTCCCTCTGTCTACCCTGCTATATGCAGGATACAACGTGAAGCTGGAAAAAAATAACTAGTAACGATTAACATTCGAAAAGAGAAAAAAAAGCATAAACATGTTCTTTTAGGAAGATGTGTAAGAATTGATGAATATATGACCAGATATAAATACGATTTAGTGTAATCATGCAATATTTTAAGATAGCGCTTGCTTTGGTAATAAAATTTTATACTATCATAAATATATCGTATTTCTTTGTAAGAAAGTAAAATCTGAATAGAACCCAGATTAAAAGTTTTCTGTACCTAAAATTTAAATGCACGGCGTTAAATGATAAGGTTATTTATATATTCATAAATACAGAAAAAAATATTAGTGGTTTTTCTATTTTTTATTAAGATTAAGTAATGTATTTATTGGTGAGAATGAAAAAGAACGTGCTCAGCTGGTTTGGGCACGTCGAACTAATGAGTGATGAAAGAATGGCAAAGAAGATTTATGATGGAAAAGTGAGCGGTAAGAGAGGTAGGGGGAGTCCTCGGTTGACCTTCGAAAACACTGTATCAAAGAAACTGGAGGAAGGTCATGTAAAAAGCACGAGGACCCCCGAAGGGCATGTATGAAGGAATGATGACAGTGGACGAGGCGAAAGAGGTATGTAGAGACCGTAGCGTTCTCTCTGACTACCCCGCTAGCGATAAAGTGTGAAGCTAGTTTAGTTTAGTTTTAAAATTTATTAAGGTAGGCTAAGACAACTTAATGTTAAGCACACCCTTTCCTATTGCTTACCGACTTAAAGACAGTTCAGACAGTTCCATTTAACCATGATTTTTACTTTTTTTTTAGCTTCACGCTGTATCCCGCAAACAGTAAGGTAGGCAGAGAGAATTTGTGAAACTTATGATATTCCGTTCCTATTAAGACACTTCCGATCCCCACTTCCCGCCTAATTCAGGAGACATCGCGTTTTGAGTGGCGGAATTCAGCAATATGCTTTGCCTCGTCTCCAGAGCGAAACAATATAAAATTTTTCATTCTCCGAATTGGAATAGAAAGCACAACTGTCGTTCTTAAAATCACACGCTTATACCACTGCGCCACGACGGCCTCGTTTATAAAGATAGACAGAAAAAAATAGTTAAAATTAACCACACGAATTAAAGAGATGCGTGTGGTTAATTTTAACTATTTTTTTTCTTATCTAACAAAAAAGCATTCAATTAACTACTCAGTTAATCATTTAGCTGTTTTCGAGTAATCAGCGTATAGCCGAGGTTCCCGTCGGTTACCATTGTGTTATTCTGACACAATACCATGTTTTTTACTTATGTTATGTTGCGTTCACCGATACGTTCAATGAATGTTAAATATATTTATGACATACTTCTCACAATTGTTGGCTCTTATCGACCTATATGAGCATTCCTTAGAGACCCCCACTTCCTCTTAGAGTGTAAAGATTTTTTGTACTGGTGATAAGCAATTTGTGGTTCATAGAAATAAGTGAATTTTGAAATAATTAGAGATGCTTATGTTTTTTAGATTTTAGAAATGCCTGACAAACATATATATTGTGGTAATAATAAACTAACTGTAGTTTTAATATTTTAATCATCATGCTTACCGTCAATTCGTTCCCAAAATATTTATATATATAGCTTCACGCTGTATCCCGCACACAGTAGGGTAGTCAGAGAGAACCTAGGAATATCTTGTTAAGACACTCTGTTCCCATTAAAAAATTCAGCTCCACATATTCCGCAAAATACTGGGAGCATTACGTGTTGATTGGCGGAACTCAACGCCACTTAACATTATATATTTCATACAAGTATGTTAATAAAGATTATTTTAAACATAGATCTCAATTCTGTGGTAAATGGAAATTTAAGATGGAATAAACTATTTTCATCTTGTTATAAATAAATTGTAATCTATCCTTCATTAATATAATAAAGTTAAAGAATTTTTATGGTTAAACTCACTATTTACGAGAACTAACGATCTAAATCGAGAAAATCTTTTTGTGTTGGATAGTTCACTTCAGATGTTTTGTGTTTTGAATTACTTTACACTTAGGATATGTCATGTGTAATACACAACTCCTTATTATGTTCATTTGCCCACCATAAGCGTTGGAATAGAGGGCGCTGTGCCCACCCCAGAATCTTAAAATCCAAACCCACTAGATTTTTTTTTTTTGGCAACAAAAAAAAAAACATTTTTAAACATTTTTAAAGTGTTATTCCACACTTAGGAAAGTAAAATACTTATTTAGAAAACGTATAATTCCTATGTTCGTACTGGTCGGTTTCCAGGAGGCGCGGGTTCGAGTCCCACTGCGTTCAAATTTTTATTCGTTTTCTAAATAAGTAAAAAAAAACCTTTTCATGAATTGATCTGGATCAAAGCTAATGTCAGGCTTCCCTGGAAAATATCTCTAGACATACCCACGTGGTCAACGTGGGTAAAGCTGCAGCCAAAAATCTAATTATAATATAAAATAGAATGGTAACAAAATAATTTTATGTATAAAGTAAAGATAAAACCGTATATATTCATTACGTCCAAATCATATGAGAACATCTCGCGACGCGTGCATAGAATAGTCTAAACAAAAACGTATAAACAATATTGCTTTGCCTGTGAATGGATAGATTATATTTAATTTAGTATTGTTGGCAAAATATACCAACGCTGTCATCGTCGTCGTCTTACCAGTGCACGGTGGGTGCGAGTTCAAATAAAATTTATGTAACTATATTTTTTATAAAAAAAAAGGATAATAAGGGATCAGTCTTGGCGCTGGGGCACACGCTTGCAGTCACACGCTACAGTCTTTACAGTCATGAACGCGATCGATTGTGGGTTCGATTCCCACTTGATGAAATGAAATATTTAATATTTTTATTTCTCTGCCCTGGTGGCGAGACAAAGGGCGGCGTTATTCTGGTAGAAAATGGGGAACGGAGTGTCTTAACATTAGGTTCCCTCTGACTATCCTGCTGTGTGCACGATACAGCGTGAAGTTGAAAAAAAATTTTGGTAGGTACATTTTATGGTTGTTAATAAAAAAACAATTTATTTATACATAGGTTCCCTCTGTCTCTTATACTCGTATGTCGAACACCTTATAGTGGAAGAGCCGTAAACATAAGAAATAATTTTATATAATGTAGAGTCTCAGAGTGTCTTTTTACCTAACCGCATTTTACCTAACCTTCTATACGACGATGGATTGTGGATCTAATTGAGCAATATTAATATTTTAATAGAAATTAGGAATTGAAATCTTTGTAGCCTTGAAACTTGACTGCAGCTAGCACTGTGTTTACAACTTAAATGAGATTATTTTAAAAATAAACAACAGCAAACTAAAATAAAAATAATTAAGGCTCAAGGCGTGTCGTATTGCCATTAGAATAAAATTTAATTAATAAGGTCTTTTATTTTTGCGACTAATCCGATAAAATGAGGTCAGTCATGGCGCAGGAACCGAAGCTTGTGACTGTAAACGCGGTCGTGGGTTCGATTCTCACTCGCGAAAAATGAAATATTTTATACTAGCGGCCCGCCCACGGCTTCGCCCGCTTAAAATACATGATTATTGATTTAAGCAGAATTGATTGACAACTATAATAAAATAAAATAAATAAATAAATCAGCTTCACGCTGTATCCCGCACACAGCAGGGTAGGCAGAGGGAACTTAGTGTTAAGACACTCCTTTCCCCACTTTCTGCCGAATTCTGGAGGCATTGCGTGTTGAGTGGCAGAACTCAACGCCGCGCTTAACCTCGACATCAGAGCGAAGAAATGGAAATATAAATTTAAGTAAATATTTCATCTCCTCGAGTGGGGATCGAACCCACAACCAGTCGGTTTTGCAGTCACATCTCGTGCCGCTGCGCCACGACTGGCCTCACACCCTATAATAGAATGACAAACAAATATAAAGACAACATACAACAACATATATAATATAAAGACAACTATAATGACTTCTAATATGATTTTTTGTTACTTTAATCTGTAATATTCTATTATGATTTTTTTTACGACATTATCGTAACTTCTGTAAGAATTTTTGATTGTTTCGAACTAAAAAATATGACCAATGTCGATATTTGATATTCATAAAATATACATAAAGCTAATTATTTATTAACATTACGTTCTTTTTACCTATGTTATGTTTTTTAAAGCTCTGTTAAATGTGCTGATGTCACTTAATAATTGTACTGCTTCAGAAACAGTCTTAAATGTAAAATTATTAATTTGGTTAAGGATTCATAATATTCTTTGTAAAATAACTGTAATGTTTGCATATTAACTCCTGTTTGCATATTATTAGATAAATGTATAATTGGTAAATATGTAGTTATTACAGAGTACACGTAGAAAGGATGTTTTTAGGCATTTTTATATAGATTTATTTCAAACGAACGAACGAACCAAAAAATCTATGTATTTACTTGATATTTCTTTGAAGATCAAATCGTTCTTTATCTCTGTGTTGAATTAATTACGATTTAAACTTTACTGTTACGATTTATGAAGGTAATCTCTACTAACAATTCAATTTTGTTTACTTAAAATAAATAAATCAGCTTCACGCTGTATCCCGCACATAGCAGGGTAGGCAGAGGGAACCTAGTGTTAAGGCACTCCGTTCCCCACTTTCTGCCGAATTCTGGAGGCATTGCTTGTTGAGTGGCAGAACTCAACGCCGCGCTTAACCTCGCCACCAGAACGAAGAAATGGAAATATAAATTTAAGTTAATATTTCATCTCCTCGAGTGGGGATCGAACCCACAACCAGTTGGTTTTACAGTCACACTTCTTGCCGCTGCGCCACGACTGGCATTGTTTACTTTATTGTATAAAATATTGTATAATAGTGCTTCAAAAATATATATTTTTATCAACAGTCATATAATCAAGACGTTTCGAATGTCATTCTTTAGCCAGGGTCATACCAGCGCGATTTTTATATAACATTCGCTGGCAAGCTAATGCCTTGAGTTCATTCAAATGACGATAACTTTTTTTTTAATGAACCGATTTTGATGAACCAAACTTTAGAACCTAAATTGAGTTAAAACAAAGCAATTGGTGAAATTTTCAAGTAAATCGGTTCAGTAGTTTCAGAGAAAAATGCGGACAACAATATGTCGACAGACAGACAGACAGACAGACAGACAGACAGACAGACAGACAGACAGACAGACAGACAAGAAATTCAAAAAAAATCTTTTTGCTTTCTATTAGTCTTTTTAAGTGTCCCTCTATCCATTTCAGTCAAAATTACTAAATGTACAGACAAAATATTTTTACTGTCTTATTATATATAGAGATTTTCATTTCCTCTCTGCTAAGGAGGCAAAGCGCGGCATTGAGCTCCGCTAATCATCACGCAAGGCCTCTAGAATTCGGCGGAAAATGTACAATAGACTTAACTTAATGGAAGCGAAAAGTCTTAACTCTACGTTACCTCTGCCTACCATGCTATACGTGGTATATAGCGTGAAGCAAAAAAAGTTATATATTTTTGGAAATCTGACGCCATAGTAGGCCATTGTCAAACTCACGAGCCCCGTCTCGTGTTTTAAAGATGCAATTTAAATTATTTATATTAGTTATAGTTTCATGTATTTTTGGAGCATTTTTTAAATAATATTTAACTTATAACAAACAAATAGATACTTTACAATGAAAAGATCAAGGAATGCGTTTAGAGTTATGTTATACGCGGTAAAAGTGGGAACAAGTATAAAAGCAAAATCGACGTATAAACTGCTAAAATATGAGAGTATGCAAGTACCTACAAAAGTGCGTCCTTGTCCCTTCATCCTTCTTTGTCTCGCAGTCGCTTCGCTTCGTTTTGATTTTTTACATGATAGCTAGGGATTTAATCACAATCTTGTAATCGACATAGCAGGAAACTGAGTAAATCGGGAATGTGGATGGCCAGCACTACTGCAGCCAACACTAGTCAATGATCGAGAGCCTCAAATAGCCCCACGATCACCCCGCGAAAGTGGATAGGGAATTATGGTCGCACGTCTCACATTCTATGATTTTTCTAACATACACCTGTTCAAATATTACAAACGTGTCTTATAGCTATGGGCTCATTGCTTCAATTACTAATAACTTTTTGACAAAGTTAAGTTTGCGCTTTACAAAATTTTAAAAAATGAGTGCGTATGCCCTTATGTTCTAAGCCCGTATGTATTGAACTATAAGTTTGTAATGATTTTATTTCTATGAAATTCTTATAAACTTCCACCTTTCGAATTTTTACGTTCATTTCTATTGTAGGTTCTCATAGTAGGCGTAATTTAACTAGATCTGGTTCACGGGAAGTATATATTTTGTTACCCTATAGATTTCGTTTACGTGGACAATTTCGTAGAACAACAAAGTGATACTACAATGATTCAATTTTTTTCTGTTGAGTTACGGAACTCTAGAAAGAAATTATTATCACGTTAATAAGTAAATAAAAAAATCACGCCATATCCCGCACACAGCAGGGTAGGCAGGGGGAACCTAGTGTTAAGACACTCCGTTCCCCACTTTCTGCCGAATTCTGGAGGCATTGCGTGTTGAGTGGCAGAACTCAACGCCGCGCTTAACCTCGACACCAGAGCAAAATGGAAATATAAATTTAAGTAAATATTTCATCTCCTCGAGTGGGGATCGAACCCACAACCAGTCGGTTTTACAGTCACACTTCGTGCCGCTGCGCCACAACTGGCCTAAATAAGTAAATAAATACAAAAATATTTAATTAGATACAAGAATCTCAATCAAAATAGAAATTGAAGGGCATTTAATTTAACAATTACGGTTAATTGAGCATGTCATTAGATTCTAGATCTATCTAAACTTACATACTAAATTTAATGAATTCTTCATTAAATCTTATCTTTTTAGTACAAACCGATTTTCTTAACCTTCATTTTGTTATTAGCGAGTCTTACATTATATATGTATATTAAGGAAATAACTGTTTATTATTGTTTTAAAATAGAATTATGATATTTTAATTAATTTAGAAGTTAATAAGTGCAAAAAATATGTTTAATTACTTTATAAATATAAAAAATCATTAAAAAAGATAGGTACAGCTACATAATACAGGTGGAAGTGTTAGCACCACTTTAAATGAAACCACAGTTTTATCTACTCTATAAAAGCCTAATACAATTTTTTTTGGCCCAAAAATGAAAAAGTGATAATTTTTTCAAGCAAAATAAATAATAAAATTATTGTTGTAATATAAAACACCATTTGTCAAGCACGACGCACGCACACAAAAACCTATCAAAGGGAAACCGCCGTATACGCCTCATTCCGAAATCGAGTCGTAGGTATTGGCGGCAAAGTTCAAAGTTACTTAACCTTTAGTAGTATTTTTGTAGTAGTATGTGTTAACGTTATTGGTATCTATGAGTAACCGCGTCACACGAAATACAGGTATGGAAAAACATCATGAAATGAAAAAAAATCCTACGTCTAAACTGTTGAGTTATCTAAATTAATTTCAGAAAAAGCTCGAGACCTCCAATCTTTGTACGAAACCCTCGGTAGGTGAGTCCGTCTGGCACTTGTCCGGTCTTTTTTCTATATATATTTGAAGACAAAGTGCGGTGTTGAGTTCTGCTATTCCGCGCACGCACACGCAATACCTTGAAAATGGACGGAAAGCACAAGAACAAAGTCTTAAAAGAATCAAAATTTAACTTAACACTTGTATCTTGTTAGAAGGAATAGGAATTAGTGAAGTAGCTTTTTTTATACAATAATAATTTTAGTACGAATCAAGGAAGCCAGTAACATATTTTCTAACATTTGAATATTTTATTAGGTCATAGACATTTAGAATGAGAAATAAAGAGTAATAAATCTTAAACAATAAAAAGTTTATTTAAAAAAATTACACTAAAACGCCTTAATTAGACGTTATATTGACTATTTCTCATTCATTTATGTCATTCTCATGTTTTGGAATAAACTTGATTTGAACCTGTTTTAGTTTTGATTGGCGATTAAATTAGTTTCTTTTGGATCGTAATAAAATGTGTAATTTGATGTTTACTTAAGTCTTTGCTAGGGTCCTTTACGGTCAAAGCCCTTGTGTCTTCCATAAAGTCCTTTAACATTCAAGGTCAGTAAGGCTTACTATGTATTTGATATTAAATTAAAAAAAAATAAAAATTAGCTTCACGCTGTATCCCGCACATAGCAGGGTAGGCAGAGGGAACCTTGGGTTAAGACACTCCGTTCCCCACTTTCTGCCGGATTCTGGAGGCATTGCGTGTTGAGTGGCAGCACTCAACGCCGCGCTTAACCTCGACACCAGAGCGAAGAAATGGAAATATAAATTTAAGTAAATGTTTCATCTCCTCGAGTGGGGATCGAACCCACAACCAGTCGGTTTCGCAGTCACACCTCGTGCCGCTGCGCCACGACCGGCCTCAAATTATATTATATTAAAATAAAGAAATCCTCATATTATATTAAAATAAAAAAAAATTAAAATTTGAATTTTTTTAAAATTTATTCTATTAGAGAAAATCTTAGTTGTAATAAAACAAGTTTTCTTTTTTAGCTTAACGCTGCATCCTGCACATAACAGGGTAGTCAAAGGGAACCTGGGAATCTAATGTTAAAATCCTCCATTGCCTGCTTTCCGCCGAAATAAAGATGCATTGCGTGTTGAGTGGCGGAACTCAACGTCGCTCTTTGCCTCGTTACTAGAGAACAACCTGTTATGTTTGCAGTCACACGCTTGTGCCCCACCAGCTTCACGACTGGCCTCAACAAACAAGTTACATCAATACAGTAATAATCGTGAAAATCAAAGAACTTATTAAGTTACGCTAGTCGTGGCGCAGGGGCACAAAGTGTGACTGTAAAATAGACTGGTTGTGGGTTCGATCCCCACTCGAGGAAATGAAATATATATTTATATTTTCATTTCTTCGCTCTGGTGTCGAGGCAAAGCGCGGCGTTGAGTTCCGCCACTCAATACGCACCGCCTCCGGAACTCGGCGGAAAGTGGAGAACGAAGTGTCTTAACACTAGGTTCCCTCTGCCTACCCTGCTGTGTGCGGGATCGCTGTATCCCGCAGACAGCAGGGTAGGCAGAGGTAAGGCTGAAAAAAAATATTTTAAAGAAAAATCTTTATAGTATTGTAAGTAATATGATGTAGTAAACTACTAAATCTCACTTACGCTTATTGTTGGTTATATAGGAAGGTAATTAAGATTATTTCGTGACCTTCGTGGCGCAGTGGTACTTTTAACTACGGGATACAGCGTGAAGCTGAAAGAGAATTATATTATTTAAAGTGGGTAAACTTCAATCAAATCAAACCTAACCCATACCAAATAAGCCATATTGGCTTGAGCTACGATAAAGTAGAATTTAATTTATATACCTATGTCTTATTTTCAGGTTCTATATTTTGATGTTTCTATACGCGAATATAGCGATAGCAGCGCCACAAGACTCTAGCGGTAGCTTTGTAAACACAGAAGTCTTCGACACAATCCCTACAACTAACCGAACGTTTCGATACGAAAACTTTCCAATTACAATAAGCAGCTTTAACAATTTAGCAAAAAATAATTCTAATACAGAATACGGAACGAAACACGAAAATATTTTATCAAATAAGGAAAATGGAGATAAAGTGGAAGTATATAACGCAAATACTAACGCATCGTTTGAAAATAACGAATTCATACGCCATATTGGAACCGATGACGTCACTAGTGTCACTGAAACCGACCAATCAGAGATAACCACAGACCAAGACCTAGCTACCGAAGATGATTTTACAACCACAGTTACGCCTAAAACCACAACCACTTTGAAACCAACCCCTAAATTTCTATCAAAATCAACTAATATAAAGAAATCAAAGAAGAACAATGTTTCCACGAATTCAATAAAACCTTACGTCGCTAAAGATAAGTCTTATAAAAGAAAATTCAAAAGCAGGTGCAGGTGTGAAAAGATCGAAAACTGTCCGAAATTGCAGATCACCGTACCGAGATGTCCCGATGAATATTTCTTGTGCTGTTTCTAATCTGAACTTAGATAAATATTTTTATTTCTTTGTAAATATTTGATATAATTACTAACCAAGGTTAACACTAAAATAAATATTTATATCAATAAATAAACGTAGGTTATTTCGTTTTGAGAACGCTAGTTAGTAGCGTTATTACTATGATTAATTTTAATTTAATCAATGAAACTTAAATTAAATAATTAATTGACTATAATATTTAAAAAATTAAGCAATGCAGTAGCTATGTTTTTAATACACAAATTATATAAGGTTTTACTTTTTATTTAGGTAGTGTATGTATTTCGTCATCTCTGTGAGTAGTGTTGCTAGGCTTATCATTTCCGGGACATTTTTGGGGCCACGAACGGAATCTAAATATTTTTGTCTGATCCGAGGTTAAACTATAACTAACTAGAACCTATTGGTTGATATTTATTTTTTGTAACAATCTTTTTATTGGTGTAAATTGTCCTTCATGAATGTAATTATTTTTTAAGTACCTCTTTAGGGATCAAGTAATAATAATTAACTTTTATTATTATTATTGAAACCTCAAAGATTGAATAAAACTAGCATTTATGAATTCCGCGACAGCAAAGTGAAATTACTACAAAATGAATTTCCCAGTTGTTAGGCAACCCTAGGTGTATGATCTTTTAATCCCACCGATGTCTAAAGTATATGTATATGTACTTACGTATCGGCTAAATATCGACTTATCCATTTATAATAAAATAATACAGCAAAGCTGTGTAAATTTAAGATTTATTGTTTTTTTTTATTTAATAATTTCATTGACATGATTTCATCTTATAAACTGAGTATATTTTTTGCAAATGTTCATTTATAGATATACTATAATAGTGTATACTATATATGTGTATTTTTAATCTAAAGTTATGTTCGTTTCGTAGGTACTTAGAATACTCATTTCACTATTTTTTAAAAACATAAATAAGTTTTTTGTACATAATAACTAATTGCCTGACTGAAAAGTCTGAACCTGTTTTGGTTTGCAATAAAAGTGAAAAATTTTCGATACTACAGTTATATTCATTTAAATTTAAATTGAATCTTAATTTTAAGAAATTCTAAAAATGTGTGAAATATTGTAAAATATATAAAATGGAACCTAATTATGCAGTTTTACTTTGTAAAAATCTTATTTGAACTCTATGGTTTTAGGATTGAAATAAAAAAAAACTGAGCTCTACGAATTTTACTAAAAACATTCTCCTTTTAAGAAAGTTTTGATGCTTAAGAAATTTTATTTTTCAAACAAGTACATTTAATTATTAATAATAATATAAAAATATTTTATAAAATTATACTTGAATTTAATATAATAATCCTTATAAGGATAGAAATTTTATAAAAAAATTAAAAATATTAAACTTTTCTCATTTTGTCCCAGTATGTTGATAAATCACAAAATAAATAAAAACCAATTTATAAATAATAATGTCCATTTATTAATAAAATTACATGGAAATATATGAAGGCAGTCATTTACATTTACAAGTCTCACATTTAAAAAGCGTCTACTTTCACAATTACTTGAGAGATATGCCGTGATAATTAATTCTATAATGTCATGGAAAATATATAATATTAATAATATGGGTTAATAAAAATATAAAATCGATTTACTACGCAAGAATCAATCTAAACCGCATTTTTCAATTGATTATACAAAACAACTAAATATATTTTTTCATTATAGCCAACTAAAATAAAATATTTGAAAAGTAAAAAAGATGAAAATGTACAGTTTCTAAATTTAATAAACTGTTCTTACAAAGAAAATAAATTAAAAATTGCAATATTCCTAGCATTATTTTAATGAAAAATAAAATATGGGCAACATAATACTGAATCAAACTGTTTTATTACATTTTTTTATTATTTTTTAAAAATAGCTGATGTGCTAAATATTTATAAGTTTTAGATATTTTTTTTATTTCCATTCCTAGTTCTTTACTGGCTTGGCTATTATTAATTTTTTGTCTGTTGAACTATTTGGATGATAATTTTCATGAAAGTATTCCTTAAAGTAATGATTAAACCTAAATTAATATTGTTATCATAAACTAAATTTTATTCTGGTCACAAATAATTTACTAAAGTTGATATTATTTTAAAAATAATATTAATTTAATAATAAAATTTTAATTTAATCACAATACGGCAATATTCTTATATTTTATTTTAATATTTTATAGATATTTTTTTGACATGGAATTGAACTTTACAATTTTTTCTATTTATCTATGCAATTATAAAAAAAATATAAAACAAAATATTAACAGTGTTCCCGCTCAATTTATAAAAAATCTAACTATGTCCATAATAAGTGTGAAATAATAACATATTAAATTTATAAACTATTAACATTCAACAAAATGTATATTACAAATAAAATATAAATCTGAAAATAGCAGCGTCACAATTAAAGCCATAAGACTAACATTTCTTTTTAAATTATTATATATATATAAAATCAAAAACTTCCAATCAAATATAGTCTTAACATTTTAAAATAATTTGGAATTACATATGAAATTAATGTTAATTTTCTTATTAAAATGTTTAACAGTCATTTAATATGGGATTTTGTTAGCCCACAAACTACATATTAATTGTTTTTTCATTGCAGCATTTTTAAAGTATTATTCCACAGATTAGGAAATGATTGGGAAAAATACTTTGTTTATCTTGGAAAACATATAAAAATTAGAAAATTTGTATGTAGAGGTCTATATATGAACTTGCATCTCCCGGAAACCGTCGACAGACCATTAAGCCATACAAATATAGACAAACCATCCAATGGTTTTCGTTCAAAATTTTATGTTTATTAAAAAAATTGGTAATTAATTAATTATATATTTAACATTCATATAAGAAAGTGATTACTAACTAAACAACTGTATATAGAACTATAGACTAAAAGAAGAAAGGAAAGAATAGAATCTTTGTTAAATAGTAGTACCAGACAAAAGATATATGTATATAAAATATAATGATTTTTTTTTATCTGTTATGAATAGAAAAAGAGGTTTGTTATAAAAAATAATTATTATACAGAATTATGAATGAAGATATATCAGAATTTACTTTTATAACATTGGTTTCTATTGTATACTTTCTTAATGCAGTAATATAACATAAAATGATATGAAAATATAATTTTAGCCTTTTACCATTTTTTGATTCACTTATTATTCGAAGCTTATAAAATGTTAATACTAATATACATTGGACGACTACAATTAGAATATATATTTAGATACAGATTTTATCAAGTTTCATTATTGTCATATATAAATAGTATTGAGCGTCTTCGCTGCCCAGATATCAAAAGGGGCATACTGAAAAAAATAAATATAATTAATTTAGAATACAGAATTAAAACTAAACTAAAAAATAATCTAGCTTCACGCTGTAATATATTTTTGAAAATGTTATGTATGTTAAGAAAAACATTAATAATTTTACCAAAATTGGTGATTTTCATAATATTAACACTAGAAATAAGCATAATCTTGGTGCACCTGTAACTCGGTTGCATCGAATCCGTAATTCTTTTATGGGACAATGTGTACGCTTTTACAATAGGATCCCAGAAAACGTCAGAGAATTTTCTATATCACAATTTAAAAAAATTGTGAAAAGACGTTTGTGTGTTAAAGGTTATTACCAAATTAATGATTTTGTAAATGATAACACGCCTTGGGAATGAAATGCTCGCTCCAGTCTGTTTCAAAGGTATCATTGTCACAAATAATTAAATATGTATTTGTTTAAAATTGATTTTAAAAAATAGGTCCCGCTGAGTTTCTTGCGCCGGTTCTTCTCAGGTCTGAGGCATTAATTTTAGTGAACTGGTGGTAAATTTGACGTTCAAAAAATGAAGCATGTAACTTCTTATTTTGAATAAAATTATTTGAATTTGAATTTGTATCCCTAGCGGCGTAGTCAGAGAGAACGGAGCGCCAAACGCTACGGTCTCTACATACATCTTTTTCGCCTCATCAACTGTCATCATCCTCTTCATACTTGCCCTCCGGGGGGTCCTCATGCTTTTTACGTCACCTTCCTCCAGTATCTTTGATACTGCGTTTTCGAAAATCAACCGAGGTCCCCCCCTACCTCTCTTACCGCTCACTTTTCCGTCATAAAACTTCTTTGCCATTCTTTCATCACTCATTCGTTCGACGTGCCCAAACCAGCTGAACACATTCTTCTTCATTTTCACCGTGTCATCCTCGCTAGTACCTACCATTCTGTGTATCTCTTCATTGCGGATTCGATCACACACACTCCGCATATCCTACGAATCCATCTCTACTGAACATACTTCCCAAATATACCACTTCATTCACTTGTTCTAATATCTTATCATTTAAACTGATCTTGCATTCCGTGTTTTCTTTCAAATTTCAGAACCTTTGTCTTATTCGCATTTACTGCATCATCTGCGTACGGTAATTTGCACCCAAGTCTCCTACTTTTACTCCTATATCACTTTGTTTCACTCTTTGGAGACACAGAAGAATAAAAATTCAAAATATTATAAGAGTTTATTTATTTAATCTATATAATTTTTTATCACATTTTTTTCTACCCTAATATCCGTCTAAATTTAAATTGATTTATTATTAATTAGCTTTATATTGGTCCGTGGTATTAAACCGGGTAACATAAGAGAGAATTGAACCCACAGCCATTCAATCAGAAGGCTGTTCCTTTGCTTTGAATTTAATGCATGGTGGTTGTGAATTCCAATATCGCCAGTAAAATTATTATTATGTCAGAATAAGAAAAAATCACTTACTTTGTTAAAAAATACCCATTGACCCAACACAGGATATATCAATCCGGGAAGAGCAAGTTCGCATCTCTACCGCAGCGCTCCTGGAAATAAATATAATATATATAAATAGCAATATTATGATAGAGTAACTTAATATGTTGGCGTTTTTTTTATTAATTTATATTAAGTCTCCTGTAATAAAAAAGATTCTATCTAGGTTTTTCCCGTAAAGCAGGGTACGCTGAAGGAACCTAATTTTAAAACCTACACACCAAGCAATTTTCGATATATTGCGTATTGTGTGACAGTTCGCCATCTTTGTCTATCATAGTGGAGAAATGAAAATGATTTAAATATATCCCCTAATCCCATTAGTAGGAGTCGGACCCACAACCATCGCGTTTCCAGTCACACACTGTGCCGCTGGAACAAGACGACATCTACGAAGCCATCGTGGTGCAGTGATTTCTGGTGGTGATTTACAAGTGGGCTATATTTAAGTCAGACATTTTTTGCTTCACGCTGTACCCCACGTATAGCAGTGTAGACTACGCTTTCCATAGATTTTTCCAGATGCGAATTTCGCCAGTCGACACTTAACGTCTAATCTCCTCTCATGTGGATTGAACCCACAACCTACTCGTAAACCATCAGGGGGCCTCTAAATATTTTTGCTAGGTTATACATAAAGCCAATAATAAATAAACACCTGATGTTCACTCAAAAGGTATACAGGTTGCGGTTCAGTACAAAACTCGCACGGTATGAAGATGACCGGGTCACCGGTAGTTGGAGATACGTCCCTGTGATGGACGACGGTGGTCACAGGTTTGGTTTTTGAACGTCTAGGCTTGTATTGCGTTAGGTCTGGTCTGCAGCCTGTCTGGAAATAGTTCAAATATTTTTAGCTTCACGCTGTATACCGCATATAGCCGGGTAGATCGAGGGCTCCTAGCCAAGAAAATAAAAATATTAAACAATTCTTTTCCCTGAGTGAGAATGGAACACACAACCGTCGTGTTTACGGTCACGTGATTTACAAGAGGATTATGACCTGGTTGTGAGCTCAATTTCTGGACCTTGGCTCAATAATTACAACTTATACAAGCATTAGTCAAATCTAGACAAAAAATTAAACTACCCTCAAAATACTAACATTAACATTTATTTATCCACCAAATCTTTCTCATATTCCTACAAAATTAATACAAAATCCTTTATAAATCATATAAAATCATTTATATTATAATGAAAGAGAGAGCACCTTTAATAATGCTTACCTGATGCTGCACCAGGTTCTCGAGAGGTACTAGCGTATCACAGAACTCGCAGGGAAGGCTCACTTCATCATCTACTGGAGATCCTCGAACACGATTGCCACTGTAGTTAAAAAGTAAATAAGTTATATAATTAATTAATACATATATATAAAAAAAACAAATCAGCTTCACGCTGTATTCCGCACATAGCAGGGTAGGCAGAGGGAACCTAGTCTTAAGACACTCCGTTCCCCACTTTCTGCTGAATTCTGGAGGCATTGCGTGTTGAGTGGCAGAACTCAACGCCGCGCTTAACCTCGACACCAGAGCGAAGAAATGGAAATATAAATTTAAATAAATATTTCATCTCCTCGAGTGGGGATCGAACCCACAACCAGTCGGTTTTACAGTCACACTTCGTGCCGCTGCGCGTTAATAAAAAATGTTTGTCAGATTCTTTCCAATTGAACAATCAATTGGAAAGAATCTGACTATACATATAATAGATATGGGTTTGTTTGTATATGCAACCGTAATATAAAAAAAATCATCATGTTACTTGCGGTAGCCTTAGTAAATAAATACTAAAATCACATACTTTATATAACATAATAAATTAAGTTTCATTTTATTGACACTTTTTTAAATTCTTAGCTCTGTGGTCACAATGCGTATTGGTCGGAATTGCTGTAAAAGCGACCAATCAGGGCCAGTGCTTAAAAAGTTTACAATGATTACAAAATCGAGAAAAAAAATGAACTAACGGCGTTTATAATATTTCAATGACATATATGTACATATAAGGTATCCATCAGGTACTACAATATATTACAGGTTTGATTCCCATATGGGGAAAATAAAAATGTATAAGCCGGACAAGAAGTGTTAAGAAATTCACTTACTTTTGACTAACATCGTTATTTGAATTGGAATTATATGGTGCTGTCACCTGAAATAAAAAATATGTTAATACTACAAACAAAATAATACATTACATATTAAAATATAGGATCATTATTATCAATGGAACACTACTGTAAAGGCGATGATAGTTGTTCTTTCGATACCCACGTGAAAGGAATTATTTTCATTTTCTGCCTCTGATAAGACAAAGAACGTCGTTGAGTTCCGCCACACAACACAGAATGTCTCGAATTCGTTGGTCAAATGTCTATTTTTTTAGATTTAAAAAGTACCTCATTCAATCCTCGCCTCAATTCCCTCAGAGATGATTTAATTTGACTAAATCTATCGTCTTTAACAGGAATTGGAGGTTCCTTTCTCAATTGTAACTCATTGAATCTCGCCATAAACTCCTGTGGCGTCATCGGCTTTAAATTCTTCAAATCATTCCTTCTATCAACATCAGGTGACTTTGATTTCGATTTCCTTCTGGAAACTTCTAAATGGGAATTTTCTGTGCTTGAAGAACCAAGAACATGGCCAATAGGTGTGGTGTCTTTCGACATCCAAACTCTGCCTTGGAGACGGTTTTTGTAATCTTGATCATCTACTACTGGATTTTGTAAGGCATCCATCTTTCTTAGTTTTTCTAGTTTCGCTGCTGGACTTAGGACTGGAGGTAGGCCTGTAAAAATATTTAATTATTATTTCAAAGAATATTTTAGAAAAATTATACACCAACTAATTAAAGAATTTTCGCTAAAATCTAATATTTGTGCAAGAAACAACTTTCTTTTTGCAGCTTTACGCTGTATCCCACATAGCAACGTAGGCAACTTGGAGTGAAAAGAACCTGGTTTAATTTAACCCCAAAAAAATACATGTTTGTGCGTTAACCTCTAAAAAACCTCATTTGTCGTGTCGCCAGTCTTTCAAAACAATCCTTTTATAGCTGCGCCCAATATCAGCACATTGGGCTTTAGCGTTTCGAGCGCCTGCCAGTATCACGATCATTTGGAAAGCAAGGCCAAGTTGGCTTTAAAGGAACTGGGGGTCATCAGCACAGGGAGACAGTACTTTACGCCAAAACACCGATTGGCCCAGTATGGGGCCCAGGTTCGGCCTCTCTGATGTTACATGGGGTCGTGGGCAGCGGTGAGCACTTACCATCAGGTGACCCCAGTGGTACGACACACCGCTCCTAATTTTCCGCCAAATTTTGGAGGCATTTCGTTGACTAGTAGAACTTAACCCCGCGCTTTCACTCTATCTCAAATGTTACATGAAAATATTAAGTATTTTATTTCTTAGATCGGGAATCGAAACAACAATCTGCGCCTACAGCCACACGCTTGTACTCCTGCGCCACAACTGGCCTAGAGTTTGTACATGAAACAACCAGTATTTAAATAAAACATACCGACAGACAAATTATAAGCTGTTTGTTCCTGTCTCTGCTTCTCTTCTTCTTGTTGCCTGTCTAAGGCACTTTTTAGAGGCAAGTCCCTTTTGGGGTCAGCGGGCGCTTTGGTCGGAGGCTTTGGTGCCGGGCGCTTTTTGACTGCACCTCGAGATGCCCTAAAAACGTAAAAACACAACAAACTCAATAAAGAAAATTATAATTATAAGAGGGCAAGGGGAAAAAAATATATAATATTTTCATCTTCTCGCTGTGGTAACGAGGCAAAGTGCGATTATGACTTCCGCTAATCATCAAGAATTTCTCGGAAATTGGGGAACGGAACTTAACATTATGTTCCCAGGTCACATAGCAGGGTAACTTTTCTTTCTTTGTATAGCAAACTGAGGGTCACCACGTAAAGCTAAACTTTTTTTTAAAATATAAATATATAGATGCGTGAAAATGATTTTGCGTTAGTGTTAAAAGGTATCTATTTTTTTTTCATATTAGTTATACGATATTAATAGAGAATGATATCTTTATTATTTCTTTTACACTATAAGTGGTGAAAATATAGAATTGAAGAAACAAGAACTCTGACAAAATTCTTTTACAAATAAATATCAACTTACCATAAATCTTTCTTCACTTTATCCACAGTATCGCCCGCCGTATTCACCTGAGGCTGATCGTTCGTTCTTTTTGTTCTGGGAATGGCGCCATTTTGGGCTGAGCTTCCACTTAAAACATCATTCTTGTTCGAAGTCACAGGTCTACTCACACTGGCCGCGGAATCAACTAAAGCAGAACTTAGTCCACTTGTGGCGAAACTTAGTCCAGCTGTGGTCGAATTTAGTCCAACTGTAGCCGAATTTAGTCCAACTGTAGCCGAATTTAGTCTACTCGAATTAGAGCTATTATATCTAGAACCACTAGGAATTTTGTATGGATTTGATGACGAAGATGTAGAAGGATTCTGTTTTTTGATAACACCATTAATTGGTTCAATTTTAGATGTAATTTCACTTGGCTTTGGCAAATTATGTAATTTTGGCACATTCGTTGTTTTGATGTCCTGTTTTATTGGCACAGGGTCTGTAATATAATTGTAGAATTATATAATTTAAGCAAATATTAAGAATAATTGATAAGAGAAATTTAAATTGATCTTCAGCCAAAAGTGACAAACGGTATTATGATGACAGCTAATCATCACGTCACTTTTCATTTTAGAGAAATTACGTTTTGTGTGCAACAACATTTTTTATTTATTATATTTTATTAGTAATTATGAGGTGTAGAGAATATCGAGATAGAGAGGTATTTGAGGTCAGTCGTGGTGCAGGATCACAAATTTGTGACTATACTAATGCGACTGGTTGTGGGTTCGATACCCACTTGACGAAATGACATATTTAATATTTTCACTTCTTCGCTCTGGTGTCGAGGCAAAGCGGGCGTTGAGTTCCGTCATTCAACACGCAATGGCTGCAGAGTTCTGCGGAAAATGAGAAACGGAGTGACTTAACACTAGGTTCCCTTCGCCTACCTTGATGTATGTGAGTTGCAGCGTGAAGATAAAAAAGAGGTATTACCTAAAAATCCTATGAAATTGCAATCAAATAAGGCAATATCTACAAACCATCATCCAATCTAATAAATCCATGGTTCGAATCCAAATGCAGCTGTCGATATTTATGCATGACCCACTCCCTGCACTCCTCACATTGTTCTGTCCTCGCGCCGCAATAGCGCTCATGTGCCGGCATGGAGCCACGACGCAGTTCTAAAGCGCAAAATCTGTAATGAAATCAAGTTTTTACATAAAACAGCTTTACTGTATATCCCGCACACAGAGGGAACGTAGTGTTAAGACACTCCGATTCTCATTTTCCGCCGAAAGGAAAGGCATTGCGTGCCACTCAGGCGGAACTTAACGCCCCAATTTTGCCTCGATACCAGACTTAAGAAATGACAATATAAGTTTAAATTAACATCTCGTAGCCTCGAATCGACCCCATAATTAGTCGCGTTTACGTTCATCCACTTGTATATACTTTTATATTATTCTCTTGCGCAACGACTGGCCTAAACTGGCCTAAGTTTTTACATACATACATATATATGTGTATACTTTTAATATTAAATTTTGAAGCAGGGATGTTAGACATAACATTTCAGATCTTTTTATGTATATAAGAAGAATACTCTCTGACATCCACATTTAAGGCCAGTCTTGGTGCAGGGACACAAGCTTTTTATTGTCAACACGAAAAGTGGTGGGTTCGATTCTAACTGGTCGCTCTGGTGTCAAGGCAAATCGAGACGTTGAGAAAAACCAACACGCAATGCCTCCAGAATTGGGCGGAAGGTTGAGAGCGGAGTGTGTTAAACACTTGGCTCCCTCTATCTACCCTGCTGCATGAGGGATACAGCGTAAAACTGAAAAAAATACCTTACAGCCCTATAAGTAGAAAAGCATATTGAAAAGAAATATATACCTGCATTCTTTCATAGTGTGTGCACATGAATCACGGATGTGGTCCTCCAGATCTGTTCCACACACACTTTCCCCACACTCCTTGCATGGCACTGTAACAATTAAAAAATATTTTCCTTCTTTTTTCAGTTTCTCACTGTTTCCCGCATTTATAGCACGGTAGACGGATGGAATCTAGTGTTAAGACACTCCGTCCGTCCTCCGTCGGAAAGTGGACTTTCCGCTGATTTTTTGAGGTTTTGCGTATTGAGTGACGAAACTCAACCAGAGTGAAGAAATGAAAATACTACTAAATAATAATTCTTTCTCCCCAGTGGGAATCAAATCGACAACCGTCACCCTTACACTTACACGCTTACGCCACGATATTGGGTATGAAGAAAGAATACAATGTAAATTTTCACTTTGTTCTTTATTCAAACTGACTAAACTGACGTACTGAACTGAATCGAATTTATCTAAGCAGCTGAAAAATATTATTAGAAGCAAGAATTCAGGGCAATTTGGGAATATTTCGTTTCCTCAAGTGGAAATCAAACCCGCAATCTGTCACATTCACAGTCACATGTTTGCGCCCTTCATTACATTATAAAAAATCTAAAACTCACATAGCTTATGCAGCTTATCATGGTGTTCTTGAAGTTCAGCCTGAGGTATGGGCTCCTTGCAAACAGGACACACTTTAATATTTCTCGCGCAGTGCACTGTGTGTATTGTGAAGTTTACAGCTGGTATCTCTCTCTTGCTGTTGGTAAAAATATTGGTTTTTTTCTTTAGTTTTGTTTGTTATATACTTTATGCATCTCCCACTGATAGTGATGTAAAAAGAGAGAACCTGGAGTGAAGACACTCCATTCTTATTTTTTTTCTTTTTCGTGACATTTTTAGTATATAATGTGTAACTCAACACCAAGTTATATCTCATCAGAATGGTGAAAGGGAAATTATTGCATATTACCATTATATGTAACCTGATGTTGTTCCACGGTGTCATTGTGACTACTGTAGTATTACTTATGAAAATAAATGAAAATTTTATTTAAAAACTTTATCACACTATATTATCTGGGATAAGAAGATAGAACCTAATGTTGGATCATCTGTGAAAATGATCCAAAATTAGGTCCGCTTCAAATACATAGTATATAGTCTTATCTATATCCTGAAGAGGATTAGAAATCTTTTATTAAATGAGGAACCCACACAAACATACATACATTTTGAAAAATCATTCTTATATTATGATTATCATAAACATTTATTGATATGGAATTTGGAGCCACTGGTCTAACAGATTCCATTAAAAAAATATTATAAGAAGATAGCAGGGAGTGCATAAGGGACTAGGAGTTAATACACTTTCTTCCCCACTTTCTGCAAAATTGTGGAGGTATTGTGTGTTGAGCAACGGAACTCAATACCGTGCTTCACCTTATTACCAGAACTAAGAAATGAAAACATTAAATATTTCATTTCCTTAAGTGGGAATCAAACTTTGTGCCCCTGAGCCATGACTGGCCTAAAAACAGCCATCGGCTGGACTAATCTTGCCTTTAATAAAAAAGTTTCTCTTATCAATATGATATATAATTAAAATCAAAAAGATAATATAATTATTTTATATTATCTTTTTGATTTTAATTATATATATGATAATAAAATTCAAATAAAAAAGAAAAAAATATTTTTCACAGTTCACTCGTAGTTTATCAGCTTTATACTTGTTGTATAAATTTTTAAAGATATTAATCTTGTAAGCTCTTATCTAATCTGATTTTTTAATTAAAATTATTTCTAACTAAGTTTTTTATTGTTCTTTCACAAAACTTTGATTCTCTACAGATACACCTACAACTACTTTAGCTAAAAAAAAAATCATGAATAGATCTTTATATCTATTCATGCCATTTTTTGTTTTATTTTTCAGGGTTATTTTTTAAGTGGGCACAAGACTATGCTGTAATGGGCACAGTCAACCTGATCCTATGCCCATGTATATTGACTTATTGCAACCATTGCTGTGGCCTATCTCTTCAGCAACAAAGTGACAGAATAAAAAATCTTTCTTTAAAATTTCAAAAATCTTTGCTTGTAAAGAAAACAATGAAAATTTCTCAGTATATTTGTAAACTTCTTCAAAGAAACAATACATAGTTTGAAATAGGAGACTTGTTGAATGATTGAGAGGGTAGTCATAAATCACTCAGATGAATGTTTTAATAGCGGAAGAAAATGAAATGGCACTAATAATTCAATGAAAAGGTAAACAACCGCAAGATCAGCAACTGACACATGTAATTTGCTCCATTTATCCAAAAATAAACTACAACGTATGAAGTTATAAATAGATCAATTATTGACACAACACGTAGATACTTCGCAATGAAGAGAAACTTACCAGTTCTCGCAGGTTTTAGTTTCTCCTTCGTCCATTTTTTACAGGAAATTCAATTTTTTATTTTCAAAACATGAAATTATAAACAGCGACAATGTGTATTATAACAAGTGCCTTAAACACTGAATATCACTCGAAGTTCATAGTTACAACGCGCTTTATATATGTAATCGACCGCTTATCTTACATAACCAATTAATGCAATATGTATAAAGGAATATATTTTTTATTTGATGTCCTATTTAAACTAAGTTTTGATAGCGATTAGCGATTAGTTCAAATTGGTAAATCCCGTAAATGTTTTATTTAGACTTTGACAGTTTTCTTACAAAGTTGCCACATGCAAGATTTAAATAAAATAAAATCGATTTGCAATATCGATATGTGATAAAAAAAATATTGTTTATTGAACGAACTTAAAATCATAATAATTATATAAGTTACTTTATATATATTTTTATAATTCCATACCTCGAAAGGAAAAAATATAATAATTATAGGATCACTTTGTTATCCGTCTGTCAAGACCCTTTTTCTAAAGAACTCATGAAAGTATCACAATGAAATTTATATCAAATACTCAGGGCTACTGCCCCTTGGTGCTGTAAAAAAATCAAACATCTAAGCCAACGTAATCATAAGATAAAGCCGTTTATGCCTCAAAGTTTTGAAACTCGCTAGGGAATCAATACCTATAGGGGTACTTCGTGAACTCAGAATCTTAAAATTTGGTACAAAGTAACTTAAACTAACTTATTAACATAAACTTCACAGAAAAAAATCATTAGAAAGTCATATTTGTACTTCATTTCATACAAAATGAGTGCGGACATATGTCCGCTTTGTTAACTTTTATATTGCACTTCCCGGTGACCTACGGTCTTGAAATTAGTATGGAAGCCTCAGTGGACGAGTCCGACTCACACTTAACTGGTTTTTATATTTTATTTTAATTAATTATAATTTTAAAGATAAAGGTATCTAAACATACGTTTATATAGCAGTTTTTTTTATATCCAATATTTTTTTATTATTTTAAACATAAATATTATTAATGGATCCGTTTAAGCATAATACATATACAATTTCTGCAATTTAGTTTTATTGCAATTTTTTTATCATAAAATCCGGGGGTTCCTCATCAGTTATTAAATTATTGTTGCCATATTAATTTCCTTTAGCCTTGTAAATAAATTTATAAGTGTATATTAATTCAAAATAAAGACTTCGATTATTATATTTATAAAGGTTACTCACTTTGTGAAAAAAAAACATTACATTTAATCACAAGGAAATTTAAGAAAAAAAAAACAATTTTAACAATAATATTCGTTTATTTCCATACATGTAAAAGTAGTTATCATTGGAGTCATAAGAATGGTTACTACGAGTTACTCTACTGACTGTACATTTGTTAAAAAATAGCTTTTTTTAAATTTAATTTTTTAATAACTTTCTACAAACAAATGTATAGTCTGAGTGACAGTTTTGTATCTAAAGGATTCCTTACTATGTTTACCATATTATTATTATACTACATATTAATTATATCACACAAGCCTTAAGATAAATCATATAACAATGAAAAAATTACAAGAATGAAGGAAAAAATATGCATTATGTTTTGAAGAAAGTTTTTAAAGTATTTTCTATAATATAGAAAATTAAATTTGTATAACTAAATAATTTATACAACAATATTATAATGAAATCATTGTAACTAACATGTACAAAGAAAAAATAAAAAATAAAGAGAGCAGTCATGTTAGGTTCTTTCCCACTATAATTTAAAAGAGGAGCTTAAAGTAAATTCCTGCATAGCAAGGTACGCCGATACTTCATTCCCCACTTTGTTCATAATTTTCAAGACATTTTTGAGACATTGAGTGGTGGAGCAAAACGCGGCGCTTTGCTTTGCCTATCAGTAAGGAAATAAAAATAATTTACATAAAATCAATCCCCCGAATGGGGATAGAACTCACAACACCCTGCTTCTAATTTGGAATTAAACTGTGTACAGCTTATATATTATTTAAAATCTAATATCATTAGTTATTGAAAACAATTCTGTAGTACTTATTACTATAGGACTGTTAGAATCTTGATAGCATTTATGTAAGAAAGTATCAAACATTAAATATTTTTAATTTTCCAGACAAAATATTTGAATATTTTTTTAAGATGAGAATGTAATACTAAAGCTTAATATGAATAAGATAAGTGCAATTCCTATAAATCAATAATATAAACGACAATAATGCTCAATAAATTAGTTAGTAGTATTTTTTTTAAATTTTTGTTTCTAAATGTATTTACAGTACATCACTAATCTGGCACCCCTAACAGCAGACTTCAATTAATAGACTGAGATCCCAGGGCTCCCAAACCTTCGTCATTTAAGTAAAGCTGAAATTTTGAGGATTATGGAAAGTGTGGCTGTTTCAGAGTTAGCGCCAACTACCTACCTTTAGTTGTACACGCTCACCTACGTTAAAATAGAAACGCTCGTATTCAAAAATGTTTGTAATAATAAGTCCCTCACCTAAAAGTTGTTTAGAATTGGGGCAAACTACGTTACACTAGCCCGCCTCAATTTTAAATATATTATTTATTGAACTATTTTAAGACCCTTTATAAGCATCAGATCACTCAACACGCAATGCCTCCAGAATTCGGCAGAAAGTGGGGAACGGAGTTGTCTTAACACTAGGTTCCCTCTGCCTACTCTGCTGTGTGCCGAATAATGCATACATTTTCAAAATTTCAGCTTTGCTAAAATTACGTAGGTCTGGGGGCCGTGGGATCTTAGACTATAAGGATTATTTGAAAACTATGTAAATACATAGTAAAATGAGATTATGTTACAATTATATAAAAAAAACTGTAGATCATTATTAACAATCATAATTTTTACTTTTATGTAATCCAAGCATTCTACTTACAGGTTTTAAATATTACCAAATCAGTGAAATTGTACTGTACTAACATTTTATTTATAAAGAATATAATAAATCTTATCATTTTTTGCACATTGATATGTTTTATGTCAACCATTACAGATGGATGGATCTCTTTTTTGGGTGTTTATAATCTATTGAATAATGTTTTTACGTTTTGGTAAATATTCATTAAAATTATTAAATTAGCATACTACTTTCAGAATAAGGCATAATAACATGTCTTAAATTTTTCTTATTGTACCAAAAAAAAACAAATCTATATCAAATATATATAGCAAACAACTCAACACTATAGTTCAATAAGTAAAACTAAGTATACTCTCCACTATACTTTTCATTAATATATATATGGACAAATATACACATTGTTCACACACTGTATGTTTGTCTGTTAGCACATTTATACATAACACTAGAAGTTCCCTCTTTGGAATCCAAGTCCCACACCTCTCATAGTGTGTGTGGTCGCTCGGGCCACTTCATATTGAGCTTGCATGGCTTGGAACAGTTCTTCTTGCTTCTTGTTAGGGTCCACAGTTTCGTCTACTTGTTCAGGAGCCTTGACTGCCGCTGTTGAATAGGAATTATTTTAGAAATGATGACTCATCAGATATTAAAGTATATAATATGTATATTATTAACATTGAGGTCAGTCATGGCGCAGGGGCACAAAGTGTGACTGTAAAATCAACTGGTTGTGGGTTTCCCCACTTGAGAAAACTAAATATTTGAGGCAAAGCGCAGTGTTGAGTTCCGCCACTCAACATGCAATGCCTCCAGAACTCGGCGGAAAGTGGGGAACGCAGTGTCTTAACACTAGTTTCCCTCTGCCTACCCTCCTGTGTGTGGGATACTGCTTGAAGCCGATTTTATTATTTTTTTTATTTTATTATTAACATATGTTTCACACCGATCATTAAGATGGACTTGTATAAGAATACTATTAGTATAAAATAATATCGTTTTTTTTTTGGCAAATCTCTTAGTCTTTTTATATTAAGAAAGTGCCAGATTATTGAATGTTTCAATGTATCAAAGTAGCGGAGTAGTCAGATGCTACTGTATTTTAATGTTATATTGATGTTGCACAAATCCAATGATTATTACTAATATATTATTAATTATTCACGGCCAGAAGTCAGTTGTCCTATGTGCCATATCAACCTCACATAAAATCTAAACCAAACTCACCAGGCTCCTTAATGCCCATCAGCCTCATAAACTTGGACACCTGTTTGCCATCGTTGTCTTGGGCAAAACGTGCACCGCTCCACTTGGCGGCCTCGGCTACGGCCACCGACTTCTCTTTGTTGGACCAGAGGAGCTTACGTTTTTGGACCTAATGAGGTTATAAAATTTTAAAATGAAACTCTTCAATCGTACTGCCCTGAATTCTTGCAAGAACTGACTGTATCTTGCTCTCCGCAGGAAACTAAGAAATCTATGGAGGTAGTTTCGTATAACAATTGTGTTAATTGGCTGAAAAATGCCACCTCAGTATATCATCACATTAGACCATACACTAGTGCAAAATGTTTTAATACATAAGATACCTAAGCATTATTTAAGTACATTTTGTTAGGTTTTGAAACATGTATTTTTTATAATGTCAGCATATAACACTTTAAAATAAATAAAAAAACATTTCAGGCCAAAGATTAATTATTTAAAAGTATAATATATCATCATTTCTTATTTTATAACCAACACATACTGATAATGCTATAATCATATAATTTAATCAATCAATGCAGATAAGAAACAAAATAAATTAAGATGATTGACTAAAATATTTGAAGTAAAAAACAATAGCAGGTTGACGTTTTTCCCACCAGGAAAACGAAGCAGAGAAAACCTTACTACACTTGGCTACAGACACTGAGAGACATTTCTTTTCGAGACATTGTTTGTTAAGTCACGAAACTGAAACTTGCGCTATATCTAACAAAGCAGAAATATGAAGATAACAAGGCCTCAACAGAAATACTACTTGTCAAAATGATAAATGATAATAGTAGTTGTAATAATTAATATTTATTACCTGGTCCAAAATCTTATTAGAATTCACAATAGTAGGATTATGGTAGGTAGGTAGACCGGGCCCACTGCCGGCCGGCGCTTCGCTGGCGGCCGCGCGCAACTGCTGAGCGGTGGCCATCGAACCATCTGGTGTTTTGATTTGGAGACCTGCAACATTATAATTAATAATACGTTTTGTTAGTGTAAATATAGTATAAATAAGGAAGAATAATAATAAAGTTCCACGCTGTATCCTGTTCACAGCAGGGTAAGCAGAAGGAACCTAGTTTTAAGAACTACCCCCACTTTTCGGCAAAATCTTCTAGACAAATCATATTGAGTGGGGGAACCTAATGCCATATTAGTCTTCTTCAGAAATATTGTCCGACATCGGAGAGCAAAGGAAAAAGGTTATTCGTTTGTTTGGGTGCGTAATGGTCGAATCTTTGTTCGCAAGAATGAGCAGTCTCATTTTATTATAATTAATGACTTTAAGTGCTTGGATAAAATGTAATTATAAGTTAATGCATGATTTCCAGATTTTTAACTTGAAATTCAAATTCTTTAATATTTATTATCAGAATGTTAGGGGTTTGCGAACGAAAACTAATGAATTTTACCATAAATTATGTTGTAGTGATTTTGATATAATAGTTCTCACGGAAACTTGGCTTAATAGCACTGTACTGTCAAGTGAGTTTATGAACGATAATTATACTGTTTACAGAAGAGATAGGTGTCATTGCTCTTCCGCTAGCAATAAAAAAGATGGCGGTGGTGTACTTATTGCCGTTAAAAAGATTTTTAGTTCCAAAAGACTTTTTCACCTTGAAACAGATGCAGAGGACTTATGGGTTTTGATAGAATTTCCTTTCAGACCTCTCGTAAAGTTTCAAGTTTGCGCTGTTTACTTTCCTCCACCAGCTAGCCGAACTCTTTTGGATTCGTTCACGGACAAATTTAATGTTTCATTAGGAACAACGGAAAATGAAACATGTATTGTAGGCGATTTTAACTTAGGTTGCATTGACTGGAATCCTAACTCATCCTCATCCAATGCCTCAGCTCTAGTACAAAATTTCCTTGATTTTGTATCAGCTAATAATCTCAAACAATGCAACTTGGTCTCAAATTGTAATGGAAAAGTACTAGATCTGGTCCTCACCAGCTTTTCGGAATGCAATGTCAGACCAGCACTGGATATTTTGAGTAAGGTTGATGTGCACCATCCTCCAATAGTCATTGAGTTTACTTCAACCGGCGAAGGGGCAATGAAGCCTCATTCTCATTCTCGGAGACGCAATTTCTTTAAAGCAGATTACGAGGCTATTAACTCCTATCTTCAAATAGTTTCCTGGAGAAATATTTTTAAGAACTGTGATGATGTCGATGGTATGGTTTCTAAGTTTAATGAAATACTAATGAAAGCTATTAATAAATTTGTTCCATATTATGTACCCAAATCCCGTAATTATTTAGTCGCAGCTTAATCAAAATGATCAGGGAAAAAAATAAAATACGAAAAAAATATATAATTTATAACAACCCCCGAGATGAGTTAGAATTTTTGTTAATTAAAAAAAGGTGTGAAATTCATGCCAAGTTTTGTTACAATAATTACATTCAGAAGTTAGAGAGCTCAATTAAAAGTAACCCTAAATTCTTTTGGTCTCATATAAAAAATAAACGTGATAATAAAGATTCATATCCATCTACACTATCATATGGTTCAACCTGTTCATCGGATGGAAACAGGATCTGTGAACTCTTTGCTTCCTTTTTTTCTTCTGTTTATTGTACAGATAAATCTAGCCAAAATTCAATAGAATCAAAAACCCTATGTCATGGATTAAATAGTGACTCATTCACAATTTTAGCATTCGAGAAAGAAGAGGTTCTTAAAAAATTGAGGAGTCTAGACGTAACCAAAGGAGCTGGACCTGACGGCATACCACCATATTTTATCAGGAAATGTGCCCATAGTTTAGCTTCACCCCTGGCGGAAATATATAACACATCTCTTATTTCCGGCACATTTCCCGATCTATGGAAGGCCGCTAGAGTTGTTCCTGTGCACAAAAGTGGCGACAAAACTCAGGTTACTAATTATAGACCTATATCTATACTCTCTACAGTGGCAAAGGTGTTTGAAGCATTGTTGTGCCCGTATGTGCAGCATTACTTTGATAAATACCTAATGGAAATGCAGCATGGTTTTGTCAAGTCGAGAGGTACTACAACTAATTTAACTAGCTTTATTGAAATGCTTTCGCGCAGCATTGACAATAATAAACAGACAGATGCTATATACACCGATTTTAGGAAAGCTTTTGATACGGTATCTCATTCAATCCTTATAAGTAAGTTATCCGCTTATGGTGTTTCTGGTCCTCTATTGCGTTGGTTCAAATCATACCTTACGAATAGATCTTTTGCTGTAGTTGTGAAGGGTTTTAAGTCTAACGATCTCAATATTGCATCTGGAGTGCCCCAGGGGTCACATCTGGGCCCAATTCTATTTAATATCTTCCTAAATGACATATCAAATTGTTTCTTGAATTCAACTCCATACATTTTTGCAGATGACATAAAGTTCTCGCGAGAAATTAATTCCTATGAAGATGTATCTCTACTGCAGGACGATTTGAATAGGGTTCTGGAGTGGTGCAAAACTAATCACATTTATTTAAACAGTGCAAAATGTTCACATATTAAATTTACTAGGAAACATAACCCTATACAATCGTCGTATGCCATAGAACATTATACACTAACTGAAGTGGAGGAACAGAGGGATCTTGGGATAGTCATTGATTCCAAATTAAGCTTTACTTCTCATATTGACTCGGTTGTGAAAAGATCTTCGCAGTTACTCGGATTTATCACTCGTAATACTGGTAGTTTCAAAGACTCTAGAACAAAAATCTTGCTATACTATGCACTGGTCCGTAGTATACTGGAGTACTGTAGCGTCGTATGGAGACCACATTTTTCGACGCACTTGCTGCGAATCGAACGAGTACAAAAAAGGTTTCTTTGGCATTTATCCTATAGTGCAAATATCGCCCACCGGCTTGGGTCTTATAAAGAAAGACTTGATTACTTCCAAATATTATCTCTTAGCAATCGTGGTAAAATGCTAGACATAAGTTTTCTTCATAAGATCTTGCATGGCTCGATTGATAGTGCCGAGTTAGTGGGCTTGCTTAATTTTAGAATTCCGACAAAATATCCCCGGAAGCAAATTTTGCCTTTTGTGCCCCCCCTTAGGAAAACGGTACTGGGCGCGAACTCGCCTATGTCGAGAATAACTAAGCTGGCAAATGATCTCCCAAACAATATTGACATTTTTGCGGACTCCCTCTCTGTTATTAAAAATAAAATGAAGATCTTATATACTTAAGTAGACAATAAAAAGTTTAATTTAAGCTCAAAGATATTACATATTAATTTTTTTTATTTTAATATAATTTTTTATCTTAATTTAATTTGATTTGATTTATTTTATTTTTTAGGGTTTTAAGTACCGTTTTTTTTTGTCTTATATTTGATAAATCTTATCTGAATTTTAAACTTGCTGATTAATTTATTCTAACATAGTATATTATAATATATGTATAATTTTTAATAATTTTTAATTGATTGTACTATTGATTTAATTGGGCTTTTTAAAATTTAATTTAAATAATTTTTAATTGACTGTACTATTGATTTAATTGGATTTTTTATAATTAATTTGTTAATAAGTATCTTTTACCTCCTAATTGATTAGTTATTTTCTTTTATATATAAAATGGATAACTTATTAATGTACATTTATAATTGTTTGTAATATTAATTATTGTTTGTGCTGTATTTATTTTTAAATAATTGTTTGCTTTTTTTAATTCATATTTTGTCATTGCATGTGGAGCTCACCTGTAAATGATTGAGCAATTAGATATAATTTACTTTGTTTTTTTTTTCACTTTTAAGGGCATGTAATAATTGTGTCAATTGTTGGTAGGCCTTATAAATAAATAAATAAATAAATAAATATAGGTAAGCAATTGACAGGTTTCTTTAACTATCCTGCATATATCAGAGGAAATTCATACTAGAATTCAGACAGCCTAGAATAATATAATACGTATGTTGTTATGTTACTTACCCATTTTTTCCATAACTTCAAGTTTCTTGTTAACTTTGTACGAGGATGGTCTATAATCTCCAGATGGGGGGGAGCTACGCCTTTCATTGGAACTGCTAAAAAGGTAATAATATATATTAATTACTGTATATTATCTTGACATAGTAAAACGTAGAATTACTACTACTACATTTATTTGTAAAAATTGTTTTACTGTAAAAATTCCATGTGTAACATCGACGTTACCCGTGTGTGACGTCGTCGACATACATCACAATATCATACTCATAATGGCATGCAATATCTTTTTAACTATTTTTATAGATTTCACTAACATACATATTGATTAATAAATTATAGTATACATGTTCTTTTTATATTGTATATTTATTTACCTAGAATAAGGCGGAGGGAACGCTGCACCGCGAGATCGTGACCGATGCTCCGAGCCCTTGTCCCTGCTAGATCTGGAAATACGATTATATAAACATAATATAAATAGCAAAACATGAAAAGTTAAATACTTTTTTGCTCATTAATCATTACTTTCTATAAGCTTTAATTTAACTGCTATATCATTTATTAGGATCAAATCATACAACAACAATATTAAATAACTATAATTAAACTAAAATATTGACTATTTACATTAGATGACAATGCATAGTAAGTGACGTCATATTAAATCCAACATGGCGGACATGACAAGTAGGAGACTATTTATGTAAAACAAACTTTACCTGGTTTCTTCTGAACGCCTGCTGTGTCGACTCTCCCTGTCGCGGTCGCGCTCCCTCCTCTCGTCTCTCTCACGCCGGTCACGTTCAACAAATCTAAAATAAAAAACATATCAAAATATTTGCTGTATGTATAAAAATTTAACCTGTCGTGGCGGTGGATTCTCATAATATAGAATAAATGTTGAGTTCCACCAATCAATATGCAATGTATTGAAAATTGGGTGGTGCATAGGAAATGGGGTATCTCGATACCAGGTTCCCTCTGCATACTTGTTATATGTGGGATCACTGTAAAGTAAAAAAAAAGTTAATCTGAAAATTTTAACATGTTGTGGCTGCCCTGAAGCGAACTGAACTTTTGCGCATTGTTCAAAATAAAAGTAAACGAAAATAATCAGAATAAAAGTCAAAGAAATATACTACTTATAAAAATAAATAAATGATACCTTGGCGAAACAGCATCTCTTGCGTCATGCGAACGTCCTAGCCCCGGTGGTGGCTCCCCACCATAGGGCTTCAAGTCCATTAGTGCTGGCACCTAGAAACACAATACATGGTTATGAGATAATATAACATATTAAAAAATATATATTGTATTGTAAGCGGAATATCCCGCGTGCAAGCAGAACCCATACAGACTACAGTGTTGACACTCACTGTGACCATTCTCATGATTATAAATTAGCGCTCAGTCATTTTGTACAGATCGGTTATCGTGGGTAAAGGTTCTTTTTTCAGATAGACGCTATATTCGCATGTAGCAGGGTATGCAGAGGGAGTCTAGTGTTAAGAGACTCCGCTCCCCACTTTCTGGTGGCATTGAGTGGCGGAACTCAACGCCACGCATTGCCTCGACACTAGAGCGAAAACATAAAATATAATAAATATTTAATTTCTTCGAATCGGAATCAAACTCACAATCTGTCGGGTTTACAGTCATACGCCGACAATTTCTTGAGAAAAGAAAATACTGTTCTGCTGCTGTGTGTTATACAGCAGGCGTTTGATAAAGAATGGCCTAAGGGACTACTCTATAAACTCAAAACTCTCTTACCAATTACATTCTATAATTTATATAATATGATCATAAAATCCTATCTAGAAAAGAGAATTTTTAAATTTCTAGAAAATAAAATTGAAACCTCTTCAAGAAAAAATCGTAGATGATTCTAGGTTACACTATATTAATTGTATATCAAACGTGTTATGTGTCACCCCAAAGCACGTTTGATCCAGCTAGCTCTCGGATCCGACTGTATATTCTCGCATTCATAGATGCCACAATATCTAAAGGCGCGAAACATGCCAGTAAGATATCGTACGGTAACCTCGTACGATCCTGTTAGCCACTCTCCGCTGTAGACTATAAATTTTAGGTTTACAGCGCCGTATTGACAGCCATGACTGAGGCAGCTTCCTGCTTCTCGGTAGCTTGTTGAACCAGTCTTGTGCGATCCAATCCCAGGTCACATATTTTTGTGACGATCATTTCAACACCAATTTTTGCAAGCCTTTTAGTGTCCTCAAAAGTAGGTTCACATGCCAGCACCAACGTGTTATCTGCATTACAAATAACTTCGACATTCCTAGGAAGTACCATACGTAAAACAACATCGTAAGCAAGGTTCCATAAAAGTGGCCCTAGAACTGATCCTCGTGGGATCCCACAAAACATCCTTCTACGAATTCGTGTATAAAATGTATCTATATGGCAAATAATTCCTAATAATCGCCTGCAGATACATACGCACCTGATGATACATTAGTGACTCTCTAAACGTATTCCCAAGGGATAGAATTAAAATCATCGACAATATCTAAGCTTACCGCTAAAGACATTGAAAAAGTTTCTAACCTAACCTGCACCTAAAAATCGCCTACTTTATAGCTGTGATGAACAGTCTCCAGTTCACGCTGGTTTCTGGTTTGTCAGAAATTCGGAAATACACGAGTACCTTGAAAGGTTAACGATGAGGGAAGTATTGAATAACTATATTAGAAAGTACAAAAAAAATACCTAACAAACACAGTAACATATTAGTTAAAGATTTACTCGACGATCAACATAATGTAAAACCCTTAAAAAGAAGGCCTATATTAGACCTTGACCACAGAAACTGGAAAGTTCAGAAGACATCATTACAATTAGCTATCCACTGGAATTGCACCAAAAAACATCCCACATCAGAACTAAACTGACTATGGCTAGTAAGCCGATTCCAGACCTAAGGGAAAGATAAAAAATCCTCGAGTGAGAATCGAAACCACTACCGGTCACATTTACAGTCGCCTCGTGCCCCTGCGCCACGACTGGCATTACAATAATTATAAAAAGTAAATACTTATGTAAACTAAAAAAAACCGAGCAAGTGCGAGTCGGGCTGCCCACCGAGGGTTCTGAACAAAAAATTGGAGGTCTCGAGCTTTTTCTGAACTTCAAACTTAGCTTAGCTGATTACCTTACTTGAACTAGCAACTTTAATACCAAATTTTGCACTCCTTTTAAGGCAATTATTATTTTTTAGGATGTAACCAAAAATGTATAGTTATCAATTTTTTTTCCTGTACTAGTACTATCTGTAGATACTAGCTGCCAAATTTTATAATTCTAGGTCAACCAGAAGTACCCTATCCATTTTGTTTCCTTTTAGTGTCGAAATACATTTTTTTAAGTAAATATAGAAATACGACTTTTTCAGAAAATCAAGGGACTGTAGATCTGAGTATATGGTTTGAATTTTACCTCGATATCTCCAAGCGTTCCTGACATAAAGGCCCTAGGCAGACAGACAGACGGACTGACGATAAATTGTTCTTATAAGGGTTCCTTAAAAGTTACGGAACCCTAAGAATATAAGGAAGGTATAAAATAAATACCTTATTTTCCGTTGATCGCTCACGAGGCTTGTCACCCAGCAAGCCACGTCTCGGTGCATCGTGAGGGCCGCGACTACGCTCGGATCTGGTAAATGCATTTAAAACCAGTTATTTTTTCAGCTGCACGCTGTATCACCTAGCTGTATAACCTAGTATTAAGACACTTCTGGAGTTCATTTCTTTCTTTCTTCTGGAGTTTCTCTCTTTCTGGAGACATTGCGTGTTGAGTGGTGGAACTTAACGCTGCGTTTTGCCTCATTTCCAAACCGAGGAAATTAAAATATTAAATGCATCGGTTACTCTAGTGGGATCCAACGCAAATTAGTAATTAAACAAAACAAATTAAGGGATTTAAAAGTGACTAATAAAGATTAAAGAACCTTCGTTTTTTAAAAAAAAAAAAATAATAATTTTGCACAATTTTAATCACTGTTATTGTTTTGTTTAAACATAGATATAATATAATTTAGTTACAATTTTAATAAATAATTAAATAAATTAAAAAAATATATTTTCTACTTTATATTTCACATGTAGCAGGGTAGGGTAGGGCAGAGCACATTATGCTCCTAGTGTAAGAAAGACATTCCGCTCCCTAATTTCCGCCAAATTTTGCAGAATGCCTCCAGAAGCGTGTTGATTGGCGGAATCGAACGTCTTGTCAAACATTTAAAAAAAAATCTATTATATAAATATGAAACTTTAAAATTTAAAACTCACCTATCCTTGTTATATTTATCATCCCTTCTCGGAGAGCGGCGTTCGCGATCACGCTCATATCTCTCCTTATCGCGGCGACGATCACGCATGTCCAATGTGCGATCACGATCATGATCGCGGTCACGGTCACGATCACGGTCACAGTCGCGATCACGCAGGCGTTCACGTTCACGACTGTCATCTGTTGAACAATTATTTCTTATAAATTTTTTATTTTATTTTATAATCTCACATTGTATCTTGCATATAAAGGGGTAAACAGAGGGAAGGTGTTAAGACACTCCGTTCCCACGCACCGCCCAATATTCGAGACAGTGCGTGTTGATTGTCGGAACCCTATATCGCGCTTGGTCTTGTTACCGTGAGAAAGATTTTGAAAATTTTTAATTATTCATTTCCTCAACTAGGAAACGAACCCACAAATTTCGTGTTTACAGGCAGCCCCATAACTAATGCTTTACGATGACTATTATTTATATGTGTATTGTATATGTATTAATATGTATAATTTACAAATTTCAAAAAGCAGAGAGAAGTGTTAAGACATTACATATTTTTTTATTTTTGTTAAATGGTAAATAGAATATTTATTTCAATTGAAAAATTATATTTTCATACAAATATACACATGATTAGGTGAAGTATGGCTACAATTTTAATTTTGAAAGTCTTCTGTTTACACTGTTAATTAAAAAAAATATAGGTAAAAACATGAATAACTTACTTGACCCTTGTCTAGTACTTTTGGACTGCTGTACAGGTGCATGTTCTGCATCTGGCTGCTCTGACTCGGACCGGCCCCTTGAGAATCCTGCGACAAAATATTATACCATCATCATAAGGTACTATGTAGAATTTATATTGTTTGGTGAAGCATTGTAATTTAAAATACATTTGATATAATTTTACTTCTTTGTATAAAATATATATTTTTTTGAATTAATAAATAAATACTAAGCCTGAACATACTGGTCAATAATAAAATTTTAACATATTAGTTTATCTTTATATTAAATACTTGTTCGCAGTTTTCTAAATAATTTATTCTTATACTATTCTAGTGTATTAGTAAATAATTATAGTTTTGAATTGTGGTACCTACCTACCTTAATTAAGTATCATTAGAAAAAAAGTAATACATATATGTATATAATATAAATATTTATAAAAACATAAGTTTTAAAAAATGTTGTTAATACAATTGAAATATAAATAATAAAAAAAAATAAAAAATTAAATACCTTTTCACTTTAAAAAATTAATAAACAGATAATTTTTTCCACAATTTCTTTTTTTTATCTGTCTTAAACCTATGTACTCACATGCTGTTCTCAATGGACGGCCACATCAGATGCTCATCTTGACGTCGCAGCGTTGGTATTTGACTTTGTTTTGTGTCAATTTACAAATGGGTAACATATAAAATAATAAAAGTGTTAATATCATCGATGAAATTCTTTTTTTTTTTTTGTTAACTGAATTTGAAATTACTTTTAACTGTTTTTTCTTGTTCAACTATATTATATATGTTCTTGATACATTTATTTAATGACACATAAATTATCCCATTGTAAATATTATATTTAATATTTATATAATAACATAAATATTTATAAGTTATTGAATAGTGAAACCATATAAAAGTTCAAAAATACTTGCAAACTGACAGTACTTATGATAAGAAGTTACAAATTCATAATTTTATGAAGAAAATAAAAAGATTTTACAACATTTTTATTATGATATTGTTCAATAACATAATCTGGAATATTGATTTTAACTTTTAAAATATAGCAAATGATAATCTTAAAAGTATTCTGCTTAATTAAATTATTTTTTATATTAAATTAAATCTTAGCACAAGTACATACAGTTTTAAACCAAACAAATAACAATATAACGCTATGCAAACTATTAGCATAATATTATGTCATCTATTAGAACAAACGTCTACTTTTCATGACGGAGTTGTTAATCTAGACCCAAACGTACTTGAAATATTTTTGTTGTAATTAAATTGAACTCACCTCACTTAAATCCATGTTGACGTCGTCGTAGTTTGTATCATCCTCCTTCCGTTTTCCTCCGGCGCCCACCTAGAATATCAGTCTATTGTCAAGCAGAGAAGGCAGATTAATATAATTATTTAAATAACTACATTATAGATAGGTATAATACAATTTATGTTGTGTTAATATATATATTTAGGTATTGTATTCAAGGTAACATATTTTGTAATTTTATAAACTTAATTAAATGTCTACTACCAACGAATATAAAGTCAAAAACATAACGCAAAATAAAGCTTTTGTTGTAAAGTAACATTTCAATGCTTATATTTATAGGAAAAATATTTAAATCCACAACTTACCGATGAACGAGGCCCGAAATGATCAGACTCAACTTCATCATCGCTGCCATAACTAACTAAAGAATTCATTGTGATAGATTTAGGATGTGATCTTTAAATTAATACTTAAGTATAAATCGTGGTATAAGAAGGTCAAAATTACACAATTGTATAAATTATTGGTACGGATACGCTAGTTTCCACGACAATATGGCTGCCGATAAGGACTGCAAGATGATCTCAATTTTCGATGAACATCGATGTTAGCAGATAAAATATCGATGTGTTAACATCGATGTTGCATTAAATAAATATCGTAATATTGATGTCAGCAGGGTCACACAATGTCGATTGACAAAAAGTATTCGAATATATAATGTGTCTATTGTGCCCCAATTTGTTTAATGTGTTTTAAATTCTTTACAACTCTTATTTGATTTTTGTTTTAATAAAAATTTCGTGTGATGTTATAGTTGTTTTATTTATTGATGACGATATATGCAAAAAATCCTCTGAAATCAATGTTTTTTTTTTCAATACTTATCGAACATTGATGGTTTAGCTTCGATGTTGATAGCGATGTCAACATCAATCTTTTTCTAACATCGGACATCCCTATTGCCAATATCATATACAGTAATTCAAAAAAAGGTTAATTAAATAACAATTTATATATGAATATAGATAAAATATTTTTACAGTACAAATGCTAAAAAAATATATACTGTAGTTAATAAAATATAAAATTTTATTAAAAAAAATATTTAACAAATAAAAAATATTAAACAATGTGTGTTACATTGTTAAAGTATAGATGATAAATCAATAATGTTAATTAATAGTTTGTATATGGTCTAGCCTAGCTTTAATAAAGTATATAAGCATTTTGAAAATTAATCTTTATGTTGAGATTTCTTAAAAAGATAATATATACGAATAATAACTATAACTAACTTTTTAGCTTTTCTATTAAATTCGTTTTATGAGCTTCATGTTAGTGGGTTGTGATAATATTTATTTTACATTATCATTTAATGCGAGTAGGACAAAAAAACTAAGGTGATATTTAAAGTATAGTAAAATAAAAGGAAAATAATAAAAAAACACAATGTAAATAACGAAATTTACAAAATATTTATTATTTTGCAAATGATGATTTATGAAATTACACATAATATTATTTCATTATTCACTTATACACTTCTATCGGTAATCAGCACTTCATACAAACCACAGAACACATATACCCAAAGTGATACAAACTCACAAAATAATATAATTCTAAGAAATAATATTGTTTCCTTGGAAAAACATATTGTCAAATAATGAATCGATAAGAATATGCGTACATTTGGGATCGTGTAATAATCGGATAAGATGACCAAACAAAATGTCAAATGAATAAATAATGTTACTTTAATACCACCCCTTGTTAATATTTAGTAGAATTCTATTTTACTCTATTGATAAACTTTTATAATTTACGAAATAAGTTTATAAAAATTGTTTTCTTGGGTATATATTGAGTGTTAATATATTATTTATTAGTCAAGATATCGTAGCAAGTATCCGATTGTACAACAGTACAAAATATATTCTTTCTCTTTTGATAATTTTTTTAATATGGCGGAAGCATTGACCGCCGTCAGGTCGTCAGATTTTTATTGAGTGTAAATTTATGATTTTCGCGTTTGTCGCTTCGTGTGTGTTGCTAAAGTGAAGATTTTTAACAGTTCTTATATCGCACTTAATATATACGTGAATCGAGACTCTGCAAACTTCATTTTGAGCTAAAAAATGGTAATGATAGTTTTTTGTTTTGATACTTTTTATGAACTCAACAATGTACAAATTTTTATTTTTCGTTTAATTTCGTTACGTTTATTTTGGTTTTAAAGCTTGAAATAGATGTTAAAGCCTAGAATAAGATACAAGAATAATAAAAAACGTCTTTTTTAGCATTTTTTTCTTTGTTTTTAAGTTTTATAACCAAAAAAAAGTGTCATGAGGTGATGGCAGTTTCACATGTGATGTTAGTTAAATGATTAAATCTTAAATTTGGTGGGTGTCTGGCAGACTAAGCGCTTTAATTATGCAAGAAGGGTGTGGCTGTATTGATTTTCTTAGAAGGTTCTAGGTCTAGTACTAGAATACGTCCTAATAACTGCACTTAAACTAAACACTCTACACTTGGCTGATGCATTGTGAACGTATTTCATTAATGTTTTCTTGGCTATTTCGGTTCTATTTCTACATTTTATTCTATTTTTTGAATTGTAGTATAATTATATATGAATAAGACAATGCAACTTGACTATAAGATTTAATTTACATTGAGAACTTGTGTTAAGTCCAAGTGTGGATTTTGTTTCAGTAAAGGGTTATAGTTATAATGGTAATAAAAAAGTGCTATAAAACTGTTATCAGTTATGTAAGATGAATGTAAACTTGTGTTTTTGCCAAAAGAAAAAACATTGAAATAAGAAATGCTTATGTGCCAAAAACATGAAATTTTATTATTGTAACATGGCACTTGTAAGTAATTCATAAGGAATTACTAAATTAGCAATGAAAACAAAAAGTCATATTAACATGATGTTGCAATATTATAATTTGTTATTGTGTACAATTGGCATGTTTTAAGCTTTAAATATAAAAAATAATATTAAATAAAAAAAATTATATATCTCTAATATTTGTAATTTACATTCTGCATAAGTCTTGTTTTATATATATTTTTAAATATAATTATATATTTACATTATAATTTTTAACAGAGCTGATTGACTAATGAGTACAATATAATGCTTTTTATTTTCTACAAAATAAAATTTTGCAATATATATTTTTCAATAACTTAATATTATTAAAAATATTATGAGTATTAATTTCTAGAAATCTATGCTTATAATAAAAGTTGAAGAGTTTGTTTGATGAGAGCATTTTACTCTAATCTTAGGAACTGCTTTGTGTTCCATAGTGTATTAATTGAGGTTATACTCTTATTTTTAATATAAATGTGTTATTATTTTCTTTTCATATATTTTCCATTTGACATAAGGGGCAAAACCCCTTGTAAAAGTTGCTTATAAAGCCACTTACTGAAGACAATGTAGACAATAATACAAAATTTTAAAATGAAACATATTTAGTATTCAATTGTTTTTTTTAGTTAGTGGAGTTATTTACACTGTGTGTTGAATAGTGGGACTCAACACCATACTCTCTCAATTGAAAATAATCCACTCTCCTCACTTAAGATTGAACCTACTCTCTTTAACAGTCCCCATTGTACCACTATGGTGTATTGTATGAGTATGTGTATTTATTATTGTATATTGGGATTTCTGATTATTTGAAACAAATTAGTCATGGCAATTACAATAACAGCAATAGTTATTAACAAATAATAATGAAATATTAGTACTACTTTCATTAATAATTTTCTATTAAAGTATGTTTTATAAATAATACTTACTAAGATTTAAGAAAAATATTACATGTGATTTTTTTTAATTTTTTTTTTTGGTAGTTTGGTATGTATAAATATTAATTGGTAATATAATCATGGCTATTTGTGGCTATTTTAAATATTAGAAGATAAGCTTTTCATTTTAATTTGTATAAAACTTTTTTAATGCCAAGAATTAATTTTCCTTGTTTTTTTTCCTATACATAATTTGTTTTGTCATATTGTTACAGTCAAAACGTAAAGCATATGGAGATGACTCTCCAGCGGCATCTGATGATGACTCTGATTTTGATGATGATGAAGATCCAGACAATTTGGAAGTTCCTGGTACTATTTTTTATAATTTTTAGACTTTTAGATTTGACAGAAAGGAATTTCTTAATTTTTTTTTTATATTCATTTAAATTGTTTCTGTTCTGGCTTAGCACTCTCATTGTATTGACTGTTCACTCTTCTCACCCTTAGCAGGGTGAGAAGGGTGGAAAATTAATACACTATTTCTCACTTTCTGCCCAATTCTCAAGACATTGTATGTTAAGTGGAGAAGCTTAACACTTTGCTTTGTTTGTTTGTTGTTTGTGTACTAAAGAGCAAAAATTATAAAAATTTAAACATAATCATTCCCAGACGTGAGATCAAACCCACAATCATTGCACACACTCATATAGTCAGACTCCGTCCCACTGAAATAATGGCCTTAATATAATATTTAGGTGTGAGAAATGAGTGATTAGTAATTAGTGACTAGCGATATTAATGAGTATTGGAACCAAATGCTGAGTTGTGTTTCTATATTGAAATAATCTAAATACATTCATTACCTGAAGGTAAATAGAATCTATAACCATTGCATTTATTGTCTTACATTATCTACTGTGCCATAATGGACTAAAATACAGATATAATTTCAAAATATATTTGAAACGAATTCTTATAACACAGCTAAATTTGTTGTAAAGGTGGAGGGAAGACATTGGCAGCGGCAGCCCGAATGGGTGACAAAAAGACTCCAACTACTATGCCAATAATTGTAAAAGCTACTACTAATCCATTGGCCGGTGAGTTTATTGCCTTATTTATTTTTTGTTCTTGTCAAAAAAGCAAGCTTCACTTGTTTTTGTTTGTCATTGGTAAGGCAGAGAGAACATAGTGTCAACACACTGTGTTCTCTGCTTTCTGTTCAAATTTGAGACACTGTGTTAAGTGATGGATATTAATGTTGTGCTCGTTTTTTAGCCAGAATAGGGAAATGAGAATAATTTATTTCCAAACAGGAATTGAACCCATGGCTAAAGCCATTAGAATTGGATTCTGTCCCATTGCTGCTCATATTTGACATTTATTGTGTGTGGTAAAATGCTATAAACATTTTATATGTTTTTTTATGTGTTAATGAAATTATATATAATCATTTAAAAATATTATAATTTTTTTACTTATAAATATAATTACTATTATACAAATATTTTAAATATTTGTGAAGTAAAGTTGTAATATTTAATTATTAATTGAGGCCAGTCGTGGCGCAGTGGCACGAAGTGTGACTGTAAAACCGATTGGTTTTGGGTTTGATCCCCACTCGAGGAGATAAAATATTTATATAAATTTATATTTCCATTTCTTCGCTCTGGTGTCAAGGCTAAACGCGGCGTTGAGTTCTGGCACTCAACACGCAATGCGTCCAGAATTCGGCAGAAAGTAGGAAACGGACGGACTTAACACTTGATCTGCCTACCCTGCTGTGTGCGGGATACAGCGTGAAGCTGATTATTTTATTTAAAGTTGCAATAGAGAATGGAGTGTCTTAACACTAGGTTCCCTCTACCTACCCTGCTGTAATAATAACTTTTAGAAATAGAAATGAATTACTATGTATATTATAATATAATCATAATGATCATTAAATTGACTTATATTAAGAAAATTTACTCATTTTAAGAAAATACGAAAATTGTTATTATGTTAACATTATTGTTATAACCACGGCTATATATAAAAAAATAATATTTTTAGCTTTGACGGGTTCTCTTATAAAGTTGCCGATTTTCGCTTTCAATTTTCACATATTAATAGGGACAGCCGATATGTATGTAAATAACAAAAATTGTAAATAATAAAAATTTGAAAATCAAATACCTTATTATATTAATATCTTTAATAACTTAGAACACCGAACGGTTGCCCCATTTGATATTCCACGAAACTGTCGATATTGCAAATAAGTACATATATAAGCGTAACTCAGTAACAAGTAACAATAAACATTGTAACTGAAGCCTTTGGAATGTTGAACTTCGCCGAAACTGTTTCGAGATGCGAAGGGAGGATGGGGGAGAACGTACCACCTCCCTGTCTGTTGAGACTTGTACAGTACGGTCGACGAGTCGTGGCCGCCCTGGAGTAGAGCTCTTAATTTTTGCCCATTGTTTATTCGGGACGAAAATAAAATAATCAAAAGTAAAAAAAATCCTAAAATCAAATCTACGCAGCCATTTACAGCTAAATTCGTCCGCGACCACGATTCGTCGGCCGTATTATACTGCAGTACCTATAAACTAGACGTACACTGCAATGCCTAACTTGAGATGAGCAAATATATTGAAATCGATAATCTCCGGACTAAATGTAGTACGTAGTACGGCTTTGAGTTATATTACATCTAAACTAGTTTGCGATTTGAAATTGAATTTCGAGATCCGTTTATTGGATTATGTATTTGGAAATGTATAAGATTAAAATGGACATATTCCATGTATACATAATATTTAAAGAATACTTCTGATATATTGGGTTCGAATTCAGTATGGGAAAAATAACAAGAAAAGGCTTTACGCGCCGTTATCGCCGTAAATATCAGCAACAGGTTGTCGACAATTATATCGTAACGTAAATACGTTTTTCATATTTTTTCATATAGTCACGCTTATACAAGGCAAAAATTTGCTACTAGAAATATATTATTTATCAATTATGCGCCAAATTATGGTTTAAGATCGTTTGGCGTTCCACTCTTTCTGACCATATTATTAAGAATAAAGTTCGTAAAGGAGCATCTTAACACTAGGTTCCTTCTGCATACTACCCTTCTGTTCGCGAGATACAGCGTGAAGATGATTTAATTTAATTTTTTAAATTATTTACTGTAATGAGACCAGTCGTAGCGCAGGGGCACAAAGTGTGACTGTAAACGCGACTGGTTGTGGGTTCGATCCCCATTCAAGGAAATGAAATATATTTCCATTTCTTCGCTCTGGTGTAGAGACAAAGCGCGGCGTTGAATTCTGCCACTCAACACGCAATGCCTCTAGAATTAGGCAGAAAGTGGGGAACGGGATGTCTTAATACTAGGTTCCCTCTGCCTACCCTGCTGCGTGCGGGATAAAGCGTGAAGCTGATTATTATTATTTATTATATACCGTAATGTTCTTGTTTTTCAGCACCGTCTGGATTGGCTTTTGGACAGGCATCGAATATGAAGCCAATTAAAATATTAGGAAGTTCCCTTACAAAACCTATCACTTTGGGTATAGGTAGAGGAGGTGAGATGACATTTTTTTTTATTTTTTTTACAAATTGAAGTCAAAAACATATTTTTAATGTGATGTTATATGTAAATATCATACTTTAAATTGTTTCGAGTCTATTTCCCATATCAGCCAACAAGTATAAAACTAAGTTTGAATTTGAAAAGTTTGAACAATGCCAGAGAAGTTTAACGGTATGCAATATATTATTATATCAGTTAAAATTAGCAACATTGGCATTTATATTGTAACTATGTTATTAAATTTTTAATATATTTTACATGTTTTATCTATTTTAGCTTGCGTGCTTTATTATTGATGTAGTTTTACTGATTACTAAATTTGTATTTTATTTTTATTGCAGTGCCATCTAGTTCTGCCTTGGCCCAAATGTCTAACATGAAACCAATTAAGATATCAGCACTTAATACTCTCACAAAACCTATGGCTGTAGGCTTAGATAGAGGCGGTAAGTATTTTTTTTCGTTATTTTAGCAATTATTATAAAAGTTTTTACAGGTATTAGAAGATATTTTAGTTGTGTAAAGAAAAAAAAAGTTTTTAAAATTTGCCTTTTTCGCATAAAAAGTTAGTTTATATCAAAAAGCCACCATATGACATCGACGTTTATTATTAAGAGATTACTAAAATCCTCATTCCCATAAGTTATATTTTAAAAGGATATTAGATAATCCTTAATTTTGACTAATATCTTTGAATTAATGATATCTTTTTTTTTCACTCTAATAAATTAGTTTATACGAACGCCGGAAAGGTAAATCATTTTCAATGTATGTGTGTAACTGTTAGCACCGGCCGGTCCGGTGCCGCCGCTGGCCGCTGGCACTTCGGCGTATAACGCGGCTTCGCTTCTCGCTCAAAGTGAGTAAAACGTGTTACGGTTTTGCTAGTAGTAGATTTCTGTTTCTAAAGTGTAACTGTAGTATTTTTATTTTTTTATAATTTGTTTAAAAAAATTGTGATATTAGTGTTTTTTTTAATAATTTTAATAAAATGATAGCCTTACTTACTTGCGTAGTGATAGTTCTATAACAGTATTTTGGTAACAATAATATTTTGCTTAATTTGCTATCCTTAATTTTTTTTCTTCTTTTTTAAAAAAAATATTTCACATTGGTATCCTTTTGTAGAATTAGCTTGTATTTGTGATTAATTGCGTATTCACAATCATAAATTGTTATATAAACAAGAGTTTTTTTTATTATTTTAATCTCATGGCTATTATAACCCCTTTCTTCCCTAATATAATCAAATTTCTTTTTTTGCTGTGATCAAAGTCGACGCCATTGTGAATTAGAAAATTAAGCTAATAATTTTAGAGATATACTCTAGTCATTCCTTTTTAGGAGATTGCACATTGGCTGGAAATTGCTTATTAAATATAATATAAAGATACGTTTTCCATACTAACTTTTATATTAAATGAAGCACATTTTTTACGATTTTAATTAGTGTTCATTTGATTCTAAATGGGTAGAATATTGGTATGTTCCGACATCCACTGCGAACACTCTAAATTGTGGCGTAAATTTAATATACCACGGCGATGTTTCTTTATAGTTAGCTATACTGGTTTCCAAACGGAACGCAGTACAGTATACTGTCGTCCACGTTTTTTTGGCGCTGTTTACAGATATAAGAGGCCAGTGACTGTTAAACCGACTGGTTGTGGGTTCGATCCCCACTCGAGGAGATGAAATATTTACTTAAATTTATATTTCCATTTCTTCGCTCTGGTGTCGAGGTTAAGCGCGGCGTTGAGTTCTGCAACTCAACACGCAATGCCTCCAGAATTCGGCAGAAAGTGGGGAACGCAGTGTCTTAACACTAGGCTCCCTCTACCTACCCTGCTGTGGGCGGGATATAGCGTGAAGCTGATTAGTTTACATATATACAAACATATTTCTATTTATCTGCCGCTATCCCTAATTGACAATGTTCAATAATTATTATTATTATTATGAATAGTGGAAATTGTAAATTTTTTGAACACCATCAAATCACTGAGAGCATCTTACCTCGCTAACGCAGTACAAAATTGCGACGATTTATTACTTCATATATTTCCTTACAATACTGAGACTGTATATTGCCAGTCTATAATGAAACGAATTTCTTCTTCAGTAACATTTCGCCGTGTATATCGGAATATACTCTATAACATATTATGTAAGACACGTAAGTATTTAATGTCAGTTAAACGTTAAATGACATATCTGAGTGTGGCTGTTAGTGTTTAATAGCATAATGTGGTAAAAATATTTATTTTACAATAAATTTTTTGATACTATTCTTTTAATATGCACCAGAATTGTAGATACACTTTTGGTAGATTTAGTTAGATTTTATTATTTTGTTCTTATTAAAAAAATCTTTATTTCAATGACGCTACAGAATATTATATAAATAATACCATGTATTAAACTAATACCATGTTGTTTTGTATTTTTGTACATAACTTTCTTTTTGTAAATAAAAAAATGTATTTTAATATGATTTGGTTTTCTTTTTTGTATAGTCTTAATTTATCTATTTATTTAAAAAAAGTAAAATTTGCAATATTAATATTTTTTATCCCACGTTTACCCCACGACGTGTCTAATAATAAAATAAAATATATACTCTTATAAGTAAAAAAAATATATATTCCAAAATCCAAATATATAGTCATATAAAATTAACAACTTAAGAAAAAACTGCATAAATATAAAGTAAACTTGATATAACTTTTTGTTTCTATATTAATCCACTTCACGTTTTACCAGCCTCGGTTATACAGGTGGAAGAGGCAGCGCTCCTTTTACGGAAACAGCATATAGGGTTAAATATTTCAAATCCACACCTAAAGAAATTAATCAAGATGCCTCAACAGTTTGGACGTAGGATTTTTTTTTCATTTCACGGTTTTTATCTATACCTGTATTTCGTGTGACGCAAACAAATATAGATCCCAATAACGTAAACACTTACTACTACAAAAATACTACTAAAGGTTAAACAACTTTGTACTTTATCGCCAATACCTACGACTCGAATTCGGAATGAGGCGTGTGCGGCGGTGTTCCTTTGATAGGTTTATGTGTGCGTGCGTCGTCCTTACAAATGGCGTTTTATTTTATAACGACAATTTTATTATTTATTTTGTTTGAAAAAATAACTTTTACATTTTTGGGAATTTATTTTTTTCTGATTTATATTAGGCTTTTATAGCCTAGTTAAAATTGTGGTTTCATTTAAAGTGGTGCTTACACTTCCACCCTGTATATCTATGTATATTTTTAAGTATCTATTGTAACCTGTTATCGTTGGTCCAGTGGAAATGGTGGGCATGACAGGCATGAACCCATTCATGCAGCAGAATTTGAAACAAATGTGGGCGGCGGGCATGGGCGCGTCGCTGTCCGGCATGCTCGGCCAGCTGGCGCAGCTGCCCCAGTGGAACCAGATGAAGGGCATGTGGCCTATGGATAAGGTATATTATAGTGTATATTAACATTATACCATTTTACCATGGGGTTCAAATCCCGCCAATTTTATTTTACTTCATTTACTCCATAGATATACCAGTACTGCTATTATTAATTTTATTTTATTCACATTTTTTTTTTCCAATTTTAACGAACCTTTTTTACTAGTTTGTACCGTATTGGTTGGTTTTACCCTATATTTGTATATATTTGACTTGTTTTAACAGTGTTTTGCACATAAAAAAACAAAAAAAAAAAAACTGTTTTGCATTACAACAAAACAATTATTATGTGTTGGATAAAACACAGTGTTAGAGTGAAGAAGTCATCCGTGATTTTAGTCTATGGTACTACAAACTTACCAATCTGTCCATAGATTATCTACTCTTGGCACCCTAACATCTGTCAACTCATTGTCTTCACGTTTCATTCAATCACCAGCAAGTCCTATTTGCTAACACTGTGTTTTATCCAACACATAATAATTCTTTTGTTGTAATGCAAAACAGTTATATTGTGTGTCTTCTAAAACACAGTGTTAGAGTGAAGATCTGTTTGTTATCTGCTGGTGTCAAGTAAAAATGCTATGTTGATAAGAAAAAGCAAATTATTATATAACCTTTATTTATTATCATATTAAAACATTTTGATTCAAATAAAAATACTAATCAAACTTAAAAATCAGTAATCAAACTTAAAAGTGTATCTGTAGTCAAATCTAGAATAACAAATATAGAATTCTCCTTAAAAAATAATAATAATAACAGTATGTAATCCTCAAAAATTCAACAAAATATTATTGCAGAAATTGCACAAAAATAATAAAACTTTCTCTCATGAGATCCATACCAATAACTTCTTTGTACTAAACTTGCAAATTGTTAAAAAATAAAAAACAAATAATAAATTAACTAAAAATCAAAAACAGCTCTTGTCATAATTCAATTAAATACTTGAAAAATTATCAAAAAGTAAGTCAGCACTTGTATGTCTATCTGCTGATTCTATTTTACGACAGTAAAATTTTCTAAAGGTATGAAAACTCTTCCAGTTTCCTCTTTTTAAAATTTCTTCTACTAGGTGATTCTCAAACCAGCCTCTAGAGGCAACTGCACTACGTATAATACCAGGAGGTGCACTGATATTTATATCTTTAAAAATACTTTTATCCAACCACCTATAATTGTTCTAGAAGTCGGTCTTACTGCACCCTTTATAGTAACAAATAAGCTTGTGATGTTGTTCTCTACTAATCGTCTACTGTTAGTCAATTGAATCAGTTGTCTAATGTGTTTCACTGGACATATCATGTCATTATCATGTGTTAACAACACCCAGTCTGACTGTCTATGAGTGCTAGTATCAGTCTTAGAACCAAATCTTGGATGCAAAACAATTCTATCATGTTGTTCAGAATAATGTTCACCTGATATATCCAACAGCGTCAAATCATGAATTCTTCGCCCTGAAGCCAGTAATAATATTAAGGCAGTTCTACGAGAAACATCAAATAATGTATTTAAAAATGATATTTCTTGTAGCCAATCAAACAGAAGTTTAATATCAAAAACTAAATAGCTTTTAAAATTTGTTGAACAAAAAATTTTTTTGAAAATGACTCATTTGATGTAACACAATAAGTTGAAATAGCTGACTTATGGAGTAAAATTGTATTATATGCTAATTTGTCATTTAAATAAAGCTTAGCTAAAAATCTAGCTACACTATTGCCATCTGGTGCCCTAGGGTCTATGCCCTGCTCTACACACCAATCTATCCATCTTTGTATAGGTCTCTTATAAGTCATAAGTGTAGATTCTCGCCAACTCCTCTTTAATAACTTAATCTCTTCTACAATCCAGTGCGAGACCTGGTGCCCCCACCCCCAACTTTCCATGCCATGAGACCCAGCTGTTCCACTTGTGGAGGGCACTGACCTGTTGTAATGTCTATTAAATTCTTCCGAATCTCTTCTATTAGAAGCGGTTTCTCCAAAGCTCTGGCTTGCAAGTCCGGAAGCCAGAAACATCTTTTCCATTGAGAGGCTATTAATATGAAGGTCCCTTGGCCTTGTTTAGATGGGACAGTATCTGAGGTATTAAATTGGGAGGTGGGAATAGCCATCCCAATTGACATTCCCATTGACGACTGAAGGCGTCGTAAAAAATTGCGTACCCATCTGTCGAGTCTAGCGTTACATATTTCTCGACGACGGCTGTTGATCTGGACGCGAATAGGTCTACGTCTGGCACGCCCCAAGCTTTGAATATGGCCTCCGTGGCCGGGGGCAACAGATGCCACTCGGGGCGATCTGCAATCCCGTTTAACCTCCCCGGGAGGTAGCAAGCCGACAGTGTTGTTTGGAGCTGCTCGGTGAGCCTCAAGAGCTTGGTTGTTAATTTTAGAAGGGCAGTTGATCGAGTGCCACCTTCGTTTCTTATGTATAACACCAATGTTTGGTTGTCTGACTGTACGAGTATATGTGCCACCTTCAATACTTTCTGTTGGCTCTTTATTGCTCCATTGACCGCATACATCTCTTTAAGATTTGAATGCCACCCTCTCTGATATGGGGCCCATTGACCTGACAAGTAAAGGTTGTTCAATTGAGCGTCTTATCTCAATGCATTCAGCTCTTTTACCACATATAATCTGCGACATATTATCTGAATTCTTTGCAAAAGATAATGTCGGGCCAAACATAGTAGTGAATTTTTCAAATAATGTATTATAATTAACACTAGCAGGCTCCTTTGAGGCCCAATCAACTATAGACTGTAATGATTGCCTTAGAAGATGCCTTTGTTCTAAGGCTTCATTAGATAAGCTACTCAATAAAAGCTCTGTTGAAGCCAAATAATCCTTAAACTTATTAAAATGACATAACTCTTCATTAACTCTTAAACCCATAAAACCAGGTTCTGCAATATAGGACTGCATGGCTTTTTTAAATCTTATTCCTTTCCAAGATTGCGAGTTAAACTGTTGTATTTTATTAAGCTCTCGCTACCGTTGCTCGTCAGCCGCAGGTGTAATTTTATTACCATCATAATCGATACATACATCACCTAATGTCAATGTATTAATTGTATTACTACTACTAGGATCTACAAGAAAAGTTTCCTCTCTCATATGTGACCCTATAGGCAAATTATTAGGTCGACTTGTCTGCGGTTGCAATTGATCAGACATATGCGCAACAAAATTGGAAATATAACTTACCTGAGTTATTAAACTATCGACTCTTGGGTCAGAATAAGGTAACGAACGCCCTACGTCTTTTGTTTGGAGGTGGAGAGGCACAGTCTTCTTCCTCCGAGGATGAAGACGAGGACGATGTTAAAATGTTACACCGAGCCTGTCCCCCATCCGAGGCGACCTGGCTCGGTGCCGCACTCTCACCTCTTTCAGACTGATTCATTGTAACACTGCACTTTTAAAAAATTGCGTACTTATTTATTTTAAAACACTGTAAGTTATCTTATAAAAGAAAATAACGCATAAAACGATATTTTTCTCAACTTTGTAAACTTTTTGATGCTTAGACTTCAAAAATCACAAATGCTATGAGTTGACAGATGTTTTCGCGCCAACCGTCACGGTAGGTGGCGCCTGCGGGTGCCAAGAGTAGATAATCTATGGACAGATTGGTAAGTTTGTAGTACCATAGACTAAAATCACGGATGACTTCTTCACTCTAACACTGTGTTTTAGAAGACACATAATGTACTTTAAATTAAAAATAAACTGATTTTTTTACGATTATTTTAAAATAAATATCTAATTTGTTTGTATAAGCCATATAAAACAAGAAAATAATAATTTAATGTATAAAATTAGCTATGAGTTGAGTAGCCACTAGCCATATGCTAGAATACTAGCATATTTTTGCATACCATCCTGTGAAGACACAGAATAAAGTCAGTTTCCTTACAGATTGATATTATATAATATTTGCTCATTGCAATTGAAATATTATATAATTTTATATGCATTATTTAGTATTTTAATTTAAATATGATTTAATTTTATAATATTTCACAGATGCCTGGTGAAGAGGAAGAGGTGGATGATGAGGAGATGGGTGTAGCTGAAACATATGCAGATTATATGCCCACAAAATGTAAGTTACTTAATTTTTTTTATTATTTACTTTCTATTGTAATGTTCATATCAATAAGATTTTTTTATTTATTAATTATTTTTTACTATACAATTCTAAAAGGATGAGCCTTTTAAGTGGTTTGTATTTATTTTAAATCATATTCCTCTCACAATGCAGTAGCACAGCGTGTGACTAAAGGCAACGGTTGTGAGTTCGATTTCCACTTGGGGGAATGAAATATTTCATATTTTTATTTTTTTTATTTTTGTAATGAGACAAAGCGCGACGTTAAGTCCCGTCACTCAACACGCAATGTCCCGAAAATTCTGTTGAAAATTGAGAACAAAGTGTCTTAATACTAAGTTCCCTTTTCCTACCCTGCTATATTATATCTTTGGAATAAATGTTGTATGATTTTTTTTCACTCGCACAACGATCACAAATATAATTTACATAGAAGTAATTTAATGAAATGAGTCATAATAATGTGCAGTGAAGCTGGGCCGCAAGCACCCCGACCCGGTGGTAGAGACGGCGTCGCTGTCGTCGGTGGAGCCGGTGGATGTGACGTACCGCGTGAGCCTGCCCGACGACACCGTGCGCGCCGGCCTGCTGTCCGCGCTGCAGCTGGAGGCCGTCGTGTACGCGTCGCAGGCGCACGGGCACATGCTGCCCGACGGGACCAGGGCCGGCTTCCTCATAGGTATGTATACGTATACGTGCGCGCCGGCCTGCTGTCCGCGCTGCAGCTGGAGGCCGTCGTGTACGCGTCGCAGGCGCACGGGCACATGCTGCCCGACGGGACCAGGGCCGGCTTCCTCATAGGTATGTATACGTATACGTGCGCGCCGGCCTGCTGTCCGCGCTGCAGCTGGAGGCCGTCGTGTACGCGTCGCAGGCGCACGGGCACATGCTGCCCGACGGGACCAGGGCCGGCTTCCTCATAGGTATGTATACGTATACGTGCGCGCCGGCCTGCTGTCCGCGCTGCAGCTGGAGGCCGTCGTGTACGCGTCGCAGGCGCACGGGCACATGCTGCCCGACGGGACCAGGGCCGGCTTCCTCATAGGTATGTATACGTATACGTGCGCGCCGGCCTGCTGTCCGCGCTGCAGCTGGAGGCCGTCGTGTACGCGTCGCAGGCGCACGGGCACATGCTGCCCGACGGGACCAGGGCCGGCTTCCTCATAGGTATGTATACGTATACGTGCGCGCCGGCCTGCTGTCCGCGCTGCAGCTGGAGGCCGTCGTGTACGCGTCGCAGGCGCACGGGCACATGCTGCCCGACGGGACCAGGGCCGGCTTCCTCATAGGTATGTATACGTATACGTGCGCGCCGGCCTGCTGTCCGCGCTGCAGCTGGAGGCCGTCGTGTACGCGTCGCAGGCGCACGGGCACATGCTGCCCGACGGGACCAGGGCCGGCTTCCTCATAGGTATGTATACGTATACGTGCGCGCCGGCCTGCTGTCCGCGCTGCAGCTGGAGGCCGTCGTGTACGCGTCGCAGGCGCACGGGCACATGCTGCCCGACGGGACCAGGGCCGGCTTCCTCATAGGTATGTATACGTATACGTGCGCGCCGGCCTGCTGTCCGCGCTGCAGCTGCAGCTGGAGGCCGTCGTGTACGCGTCGCAGGCGCACGGGCACATGCTGCCCGACGGGACCAGGGCCGGCTTCCTCATAGGTATGTATACGTATACGTGCGCGCCGGCCTGCTGTCCGCGCTGCAGCTGGAGGCCGTCGTGTACGCGTCGCAGGCGCACGGGCACATGCTGCCCGACGGGACCAGGGCCGGCTTCCTCATAGGTATGTATACGTATACGTGCGCGCCGGCCTGCTGTCCGCGCTGCAGCTGGAGGCCGTCGTGTACGCGTCGCAGGCGCACGGGCACATGCTGCCCGACGGGACCAGGGCCGGCTTCCTCATAGGTATGTATACGTATACGTGCGCGCCGGCCTGCTGTCCGCGCTGCAGCTGGAGGCCGTCGTGTACGCGTCGCAGGCGCACGGGCACATGCTGCCCGACGGGACCAGGGCCGGCTTCCTCATAGGTATGTATACGTATACGTGCGCGCCGGCCTGCTGTCCGCGCTGCAGCTGGAGGCCGTCGTGTACGCGTCGCAGGCGCACGGGCACATGCTGCCCGACGGGACCAGGGCCGGCTTCCTCATAGGTATGTATACGTATACGTGCGCGCCGGCCTGCTGTCCGCGCTGCAGCTGGAGGCCGTCGTGTACGCGTCGCAGGCGCACGGGCACATGCTGCCCGACGGGACCAGGGCCGGCTTCCTCATAGGTATGTATACGTATACGTGCGCGCCGGCCTGCTGTCCGCGCTGCAGCTGGAGGCCGTCGTGTACGCGTCGCAGGCGCACGGGCACATGCTGCCCGACGGGACCAGGGCCGGCTTCCTCATAGGTATGTATACGTATACGTGCGCGCCGGCCTGCTGTCCGCGCTGCAGCTGGAGGCCGTCGTGTACGCGTCGCAGGCGCACGGGCACATGCTGCCCGACGGGACCAGGGCCGGCTTCCTCATAGGTATGTATACGTATACGTGCGCGCCGGCCTGCTGTCCGCGCTGCAGCTGGAGGCCGTCGTGTACGCGTCGCAGGCGCACGGGCACATGCTGCCCGACGGGACCAGGGCCGGCTTCCTCATAGGTATGTATACGTATACGTGCGCGCCGGCCTGCTGTCCGCGCTGCAGCTGGAGGCCGTCGTGTACGCGTCGCAGGCGCACGGGCACATGCTGCCCGACGGGACCAGGGCCGGCTTCCTCATAGGTATGTATACGTATACGTGCGCGCCGGCCTGCTGTCCGCGCTGCAGCTGGAGGCCGTCGTGTACGCGTCGCAGGCGCACGGGCACATGCTGCCCGACGGGACCAGGGCCGGCTTCCTCATAGGTATGTATACGTATACGTGCGCGCCGGCCTGCTGTCCGCGCTGCAGCTGGAGGCCGTCGTGTACGCGTCGCAGGCGCACGGGCACATGCTGCCCGACGGGACCAGGGCCGGCTTCCTCATAGGTATGTATACGTATACGTGCGCGCCGGCCTGCTGTCCGCGCTGCAGCTGCAGCTGGAGGCCGTCGTGTACGCGTCGCAGGCGCACGGGCACATGCTGCCCGACGGGACCAGGGCCGGCTTCCTCATAGGTATGTATACGTATACGTGCGCGCCGGCCTGCTGTCCGCGCTGCAGCTGGAGGCCGTCGTGTACGCGTCGCAGGCGCACGGGCACATGCTGCCCGACGGGACCAGGGCCGGCTTCCTCATAGGTATGTATACGTATACGTGCGCGCCGGCCTGCTGTCCGCGCTGCAGCTGGAGGCCGTCGTGTACGCGTCGCAGGCGCACGGGCACATGCTGCCCGACGGGACCAGGGCCGGCTTCCTCATAGGTATGTATACGTATACGTGCGCGCCGGCCTGCTGTCCGCGCTGCAGCTGGAGGCCGTCGTGTACGCGTCGCAGGCGCACGGGCACATGCTGCCCGACGGGACCAGGGCCGGCTTCCTCATAGGTATGTATACGTATACGTGCGCGCCGGCCTGCTGTCCGCGCTGCAGCTGGAGGCCGTCGTGTACGCGTCGCAGGCGCACGGGCACATGCTGCCCGACGGGACCAGGGCCGGCTTCCTCATAGGTATGTATACGTATACGTGCGCGCCGGCCTGCTGTCCGCGCTGCAGCTGGAGGCCGTCGTGTACGCGTCGCAGGCGCACGGGCACATGCTGCCCGACGGGACCAGGGCCGGCTTCCTCATAGGTATGTATACGTATACGTGCGCGCCGGCCTGCTGTCCGCGCTGCAGCTGGAGGCCGTCGTGTACGCGTCGCAGGCGCACGGGCACATGCTGCCCGACGGGACCAGGGCCGGCTTCCTCATAGGTATGTATACGTATACGTGCGCGCCGGCCTGCTGTCCGCGCTGCAGCTGGAGGCCGTCGTGTACGCGTCGCAGGCGCACGGGCACATGCTGCCCGACGGGACCAGGGCCGGCTTCCTCATAGGTATGTATACGTATACGTGCGCGCCGGCCTGCTGTCCGCGCTGCAGCTGGAGGCCGTCGTGTACGCGTCGCAGGCGCACGGGCACATGCTGCCCGACGGGACCAGGGCCGGCTTCCTCATAGGTATGTATACGTATACGTGCGCGCCGGCCTGCTGTCCGCGCTGCAGCTGGAGGCCGTCGTGTACGCGTCGCAGGCGCACGGGCACATGCTGCCCGACGGGACCAGGGCCGGCTTCCTCATAGGTATGTATACGTATACGTGCGCGCCGGCCTGCTGTCCGCGCTGCAGCTGGAGGCCGTCGTGTACGCGTCGCAGGCGCACGGGCACATGCTGCCCGACGGGACCAGGGCCGGCTTCCTCATAGGTATGTATACGTATACGTGCGCGCCGGCCTGCTGTCCGCGCTGCAGCTGGAGGCCGTCGTGTACGCGTCGCAGGCGCACGGGCACATGCTGCCCGACGGGACCAGGGCCGGCTTCCTCATAGGTATGTATACGTATACGTGCGCGCCGGCCTGCTGTCCGCGCTGCAGCTGCAGCTGGAGGCCGTCGTGTACGCGTCGCAGGCGCACGGGCACATGCTGCCCGACGGGACCAGGGCCGGCTTCCTCATAGGTATGTATACGTATACGTGCGCGCCGGCCTGCTGTCCGCGCTGCAGCTGGAGGCCGTCGTGTACGCGTCGCAGGCGCACGGGCACATGCTGCCCGACGGGACCAGGGCCGGCTTCCTCATAGGTATGTATACGTATACGTGCGCGCCGGCCTGCTGTCCGCGCTGCAGCTGGAGGCCGTCGTGTACGCGTCGCAGGCGCACGGGCACATGCTGCCCGACGGGACCAGGGCCGGCTTCCTCATAGGTATGTATACGTATACGTGCGCGCCGGCCTGCTGTCCGCGCTGCAGCTGGAGGCCGTCGTGTACGCGTCGCAGGCGCACGGGCACATGCTGCCCGACGGGACCAGGGCCGGCTTCCTCATAGGTATGTATACGTATACGTGCGCGCCGGCCTGCTGTCCGCGCTGCAGCTGCAGCTGGAGGCCGTCGTGTACGCGTCGCAGGCGCACGGGCACATGCTGCCCGACGGGACCAGGGCCGGCTTCCTCATAGGTATGTATACGTATACGTGCGCGCCGGCCTGCTGTCCGCGCTGCAGCTGGAGGCCGTCGTGTACGCGTCGCAGGCGCACGGGCACATGCTGCCCGACGGGACCAGGGCCGGCTTCCTCATAGGTATGTATACGTATACGTGCGCGCCGGCCTGCTGTCCGCGCTGCAGCTGCAGCTGGAGGCCGTCGTGTACGCGTCGCAGGCGCACGGGCACATGCTGCCCGACGGGACCAGGGCCGGCTTCCTCATAGGTATGTATACGTATACGTGCGCGCCGGCCTGCTGTCCGCGCTGCAGCTGCAGCTGGAGGCCGTCGTGTACGCGTCGCAGGCGCACGGGCACATGCTGCCCGACGGGACCAGGGCCGGCTTCCTCATAGGTATGTATACGTATACGTGCGCGCCGGCCTGCTGTCCGCGCTGCAGCTGGAGGCCGTCGTGTACGCGTCGCAGGCGCACGGGCACATGCTGCCCGACGGGACCAGGGCCGGCTTCCTCATAGGTATGTATACGTATACGTGCGCGCCGGCCTGCTGTCCGCGCTGCAGCTGGAGGCCGTCGTGTACGCGTCGCAGGCGCACGGGCACATGCTGCCCGACGGGACCAGGGCCGGCTTCCTCATAGGTATGTATACGTATACGTGCGCGCCGGCCTGCTGTCCGCGCTGCAGCTGGAGGCCGTCGTGTACGCGTCGCAGGCGCACGGGCACATGCTGCCCGACGGGACCAGGGCCGGCTTCCTCATAGGTATGTATACGTATACGTGCGCGCCGGCCTGCTGTCCGCGCTGCAGCTGGAGGCCGTCGTGTACGCGTCGCAGGCGCACGGGCACATGCTGCCCGACGGGACCAGGGCCGGCTTCCTCATAGGTATGTATACGTATACGTGCGCGCCGGCCTGCTGTCCGCGCTGCAGCTGGAGGCCGTCGTGTACGCGTCGCAGGCGCACGGGCACATGCTGCCCGACGGGACCAGGGCCGGCTTCCTCATAGGTATGTATACGTATACGTGCGCGCCGGCCTGCTGTCCGCGCTGCAGCTGGAGGCCGTCGTGTACGCGTCGCAGGCGCACGGGCACATGCTGCCCGACGGGACCAGGGCCGGCTTCCTCATAGGTATGTATACGTATACGTGCGCGCCGGCCTGCTGTCCGCGCTGCAGCTGGAGGCCGTCGTGTACGCGTCGCAGGCGCACGGGCACATGCTGCCCGACGGGACCAGGGCCGGCTTCCTCATAGGTATGTATACGTATACGTGCGCGCCGGCCTGCTGTCCGCGCTGCAGCTGGAGGCCGTCGTGTACGCGTCGCAGGCGCACGGGCACATGCTGCCCGACGGGACCAGGGCCGGCTTCCTCATAGGTATGTATACGTATACGTGCGCGCCGGCCTGCTGTCCGCGCTGCAGCTGGAGGCCGTCGTGTACGCGTCGCAGGCGCACGGGCACATGCTGCCCGACGGGACCAGGGCCGGCTTCCTCATAGGTATGTATACGTATACGTGCGCGCCGGCCTGCTGTCCGCGCTGCAGCTGGAGGCCGTCGTGTACGCGTCGCAGGCGCACGGGCACATGCTGCCCGACGGGACCAGGGCCGGCTTCCTCATAGGTATGTATACGTATACGTGCGCGCCGGCCTGCTGTCCGCGCTGCAGCTGCAGCTGGAGGCCGTCGTGTACGCGTCGCAGGCGCACGGGCACATGCTGCCCGACGGGACCAGGGCCGGCTTCCTCATAGGTATGTATACGTATACGTGCGCGCCGGCCTGCTGTCCGCGCTGCAGCTGGAGGCCGTCGTGTACGCGTCGCAGGCGCACGGGCACATGCTGCCCGACGGGACCAGGGCCGGCTTCCTCATAGGTATGTATACGTATACGTGCGCGCCGGCCTGCTGTCCGCGCTGCAGCTGGAGGCCGTCGTGTACGCGTCGCAGGCGCACGGGCACATGCTGCCCGACGGGACCAGGGCCGGCTTCCTCATAGGTATGTATACGTATACGTGCGCGCCGGCCTGCTGTCCGCGCTGCAGCTGGAGGCCGTCGTGTACGCGTCGCAGGCGCACGGGCACATGCTGCCCGACGGGACCAGGGCCGGCTTCCTCATAGGTATGTATACGTATACGTGCGCGCCGGCCTGCTGTCCGCGCTGCAGCTGGAGGCCGTCGTGTACGCGTCGCAGGCGCACGGGCACATGCTGCCCGACGGGACCAGGGCCGGCTTCCTCATAGGTATGTATACGTATACGTGCGCGCCGGCCTGCTGTCCGCGCTGCAGCTGGAGGCCGTCGTGTACGCGTCGCAGGCGCACGGGCACATGCTGCCCGACGGGACCAGGGCCGGCTTCCTCATAGGTATGTATACGTATACGTGCGCGCCGGCCTGCTGTCCGCGCTGCAGCTGGAGGCCGTCGTGTACGCGTCGCAGGCGCACGGGCACATGCTGCCCGACGGGACCAGGGCCGGCTTCCTCATAGGTATGTATACGTATACGTGCGCGCCGGCCTGCTGTCCGCGCTGCAGCTGCAGCTGGAGGCCGTCGTGTACGCGTCGCAGGCGCACGGGCACATGCTGCCCGACGGGACCAGGGCCGGCTTCCTCATAGGTATGTATACGTATACGTGCGCGCCGGCCTGCTGTCCGCGCTGCAGCTGGAGGCCGTCGTGTACGCGTCGCAGGCGCACGGGCACATGCTGCCCGACGGGACCAGGGCCGGCTTCCTCATAGGTATGTATACGTATACGTGCGCGCCGGCCTGCTGTCCGCGCTGCAGCTGGAGGCCGTCGTGTACGCGTCGCAGGCGCACGGGCACATGCTGCCCGACGGGACCAGGGCCGGCTTCCTCATAGGTATGTATACGTATACGTGCGCGCCGGCCTGCTGTCCGCGCTGCAGCTGGAGGCCGTCGTGTACGCGTCGCAGGCGCACGGGCACATGCTGCCCGACGGGACCAGGGCCGGCTTCCTCATAGGTATGTATACGTATACGTGCGCGCCGGCCTGCTGTCCGCGCTGCAGCTGGAGGCCGTCGTGTACGCGTCGCAGGCGCACGGGCACATGCTGCCCGACGGGACCAGGGCCGGCTTCCTCATAGGTATGTATACGTATACGTGCGCGCCGGCCTGCTGTCCGCGCTGCAGCTGGAGGCCGTCGTGTACGCGTCGCAGGCGCACGGGCACATGCTGCCCGACGGGACCAGGGCCGGCTTCCTCATAGGTATGTATACGTATACGTGCGCGCCGGCCTGCTGTCCGCGCTGCAGCTGGAGGCCGTCGTGTACGCGTCGCAGGCGCACGGGCACATGCTGCCCGACGGGACCAGGGCCGGCTTCCTCATAGGTATGTATACGTATACGTGCGCGCCGGCCTGCTGTCCGCGCTGCAGCTGGAGGCCGTCGTGTACGCGTCGCAGGCGCACGGGCACATGCTGCCCGACGGGACCAGGGCCGGCTTCCTCATAGGTATGTATACGTATACGTGCGCGCCGGCCTGCTGTCCGCGCTGCAGCTGGAGGCCGTCGTGTACGCGTCGCAGGCGCACGGGCACATGCTGCCCGACGGGACCAGGGCCGGCTTCCTCATAGGTATGTATACGTATACGTGCGCGCCGGCCTGCTGTCCGCGCTGCAGCTGGAGGCCGTCGTGTACGCGTCGCAGGCGCACGGGCACATGCTGCCCGACGGGACCAGGGCCGGCTTCCTCATAGGTATGTATACGTATACGTGCGCGCCGGCCTGCTGTCCGCGCTGCAGCTGCAGCTGGAGGCCGTCGTGTACGCGTCGCAGGCGCACGGGCACATGCTGCCCGACGGGACCAGGGCCGGCTTCCTCATAGGTATGTATACGTATACGTGCGCGCCGGCCTGCTGTCCGCGCTGCAGCTGGAGGCCGTCGTGTACGCGTCGCAGGCGCACGGGCACATGCTGCCCAGGGCCGGCTTCCTCATAGGTATGTATACGTATACGTGCGCGCCGGCCTGCTGTCCGCGCTGCAGCTGGAGGCCGTCGTGTACGCGTCGCAGGCGCACGGGCACATGCTGCCCGAATACTATCTCTATGACCAGGGCCGGCTTCCTCATAGGTATGTATACGTATACGTGCGCGCCGGCCTGCTGTCCGCGCTGCAGCTGGAGGCCGTCGTGTACGCGTCGCAGGCGCACGGGCACATGCTGCCCGAGCCGGCTTCCTCATAGGTATGTATACGTATACGTGCGCGCCGGCCTGCTGTCCGCGCTGCAGCTGGAGGCCGTCGTGTACGCGTCGCAGGCGCACGGGCACATGCTGCCCGACGGGACCAGGGCCGGCTTCCTCATAGGTATGTATACGTATACGTGCGCGCCGGCCTGCTGTCCGCGCTGCAGCTGGAGGCCGTCGTGTACGCGTCGCAGGCGCACGGGCACATGCTGCCCGACGGGACCAGGGCCGGCTTCCTCATAGGTATGTATACGTATACGTGCGCGCCGGCCTGCTGTCCGCGCTGCAGCTGGAGGCCGTCGTGTACGCGTCGCAGGCGCACGGGCACATGCTGCCCGACGGGACCAGGGCCGGCTTCCTCATAGGTATGTATACGTATACGTGCGCGCCGGCCTGCTGTCCGCGCTGCAGCTGGAGGCCGTCGTGTACGCGTCGCAGGCGCACGGGCACATGCTGCCCGACGGGACCAGGGCCGGCTTCCTCATAGGTATGTATACGTATACGTGCGCGCCGGCCTGCTGTCCGCGCTGCAGCTGGAGGCCGTCGTGTACGCGTCGCAGGCGCACGGGCACATGCTGCCCGACGGGACCAGGGCCGGCTTCCTCATAGGTATGTATACGTATACGTGCGCGCCGGCCTGCTGTCCGCGCTGCAGCTGGAGGCCGTCGTGTACGCGTCGCAGGCGCACGGGCACATGCTGCCCGACGGGACCAGGGCCGGCTTCCTCATAGGTATGTATACGTATACGTGCGCGCCGGCCTGCTGTCCGCGCTGCAGCTGGAGGCCGTCGTGTACGCGTCGCAGGCGCACGGGCACATGCTGCCCGACGGGACCAGGGCCGGCTTCCTCATAGGTATGTATACGTATACGTGCGCGCCGGCCTGCTGTCCGCGCTGAGCTGCAGCTGGAGGCCGTCGTGTACGCGTCGCAGGCGCACGGGCACATGCTGCCCGACGGGACCAGGGCCGGCTTCCTCATAGGTATGTATACGTATACGTGCGCGCCGGCCTGCTGTCCGCGCTGCAGCTGGAGGCCGTCGTGTACGCGTCGCAGGCGCACGGGCACATGCTGCCCGACGGGACCAGGGCCGGCTTCCTCATAGGTATGTATACGTATACGTGCGCGCCGGCCTGCTGTCCGCGCTGCAGCTGGAGGCCGTCGTGTACGCGTCGCAGGCGCACGGGCACATGCTGCCCGACGGGACCAGGGCCGGCTTCCTCATAGGTATGTATACGTATACGTGCGCGCCGGCCTGCTGTCCGCGCTGCAGCTGGAGGCCGTCGTGTACGCGTCGCAGGCGCACGGGCACATGCTGCCCGACGGGACCAGGGCCGGCTTCCTCATAGGTATGTATACGTATACGTGCGCGCCGGCCTGCTGTCCGCGCTGCAGCTGGAGGCCGTCGTGTACGCGTCGCAGGCGCACGGGCACATGCTGCCCGACGGGACCAGGGCCGGCTTCCTCATAGGTATGTATACGTATACGTGCGCGCCGGCCTGCTGTCCGCGCTGCAGCTGGAGGCCGTCGTGTACGCGTCGCAGGCGCACGGGCACATGCTGCCCGACGGGACCAGGGCCGGCTTCCTCATAGGTATGTATACGTATACGTGCGCGCCGGCCTGCTGTCCGCGCTGCAGCTGGAGGCCGTCGTGTACGCGTCGCAGGCGCACGGGCACATGCTGCCCGACGGGACCAGGGCCGGCTTCCTCATAGGTATGTATACGTATACGTGCGCGCCGGCCTGCTGTCCGCGCTGCAGCTGGAGGCCGTCGTGTACGCGTCGCAGGCGCACGGGCACATGCTGCCCGACGGGACCAGGGCCGGCTTCCTCATAGGTATGTATACGTATACGTGCGCGCCGGCCTGCTGTCCGCGCTGCAGCTGGAGGCCGTCGTGT